>CANSZD010003190.1:0-145371 GCA_947648045.1 Beta corolliflora
AAAGCGAAATAAAACCCAAAGAGAACTTGGGCCTTCAATTCACACGTCCAACTCATGTCCACTTCTTGTTGTTCTTTGCAAATTTAGGTTGGGCTTCATCACGACATGCAACACTTGAATTCGGTCCTAAAACTTATCCAAATTATGTTTTGACCACTTTTTCGTGAAGTTCATAAATGTGAACTTATTGATGGACCTGATTAAAGTCCACGAAATTAGCCAAATTGACCGAATTATGGTCGTTAAAAATATAAGTATCAACACCGATAGTTCTAATTCCTCATATAATGCATGGGTTTTTCTTTTGGACCTTGGACTTGCATCATTCTCCTTTTCTTCAAAAAACTTTGCCCTCAAACTTTGTTTTTCAAAGTATGGAAAGTGATCTCTTATAGTGAAGATTGGACCAGGAGTTTGAAGAGTTTCCTTTTGTTGTTTACCCTCTTAAGATTTCTTTTGTTCACCTTTTCAATTTTTCTCTCATTTTCTCCCATGATTTTTGAAATACTCCCACTCTCTTATTTTCATCTTGTTATTCTCTTAATAACTCATTTAGAGACGAGTTATCACAAGAAGTACCCCTTCTTGGTTTTCTTTCACAACCAAAGCCTCCCCATTTGATTCCACTAGATTTTCATATGAATTACAAATTACAAGAGGGGTGCTTTGCTCCTTTTCTTTTAGAGCTACTTTTGCAAGCAATGGTAAAGATAAAGTAACTTCACTTTCCACATCACTTGGATACATTGAAGTAACCATGTTTGAACTTGTGATACTTTCATCATCACTATCACTAGAACCTTTCGGGAGAATCTTCTTCAAAGGGATCTAAATTTATGACATCATATGAGGCGATAAGAGATCTCTTTTGAAAAAAATTTCCTTTAAAAGCAAGTTCATGAATACAATTTTCTTGCCCTTGTTCTTCTTTAAAGTCTTGAATTATTTCTTTCTTTTCAAGAGCAACTTTAAATTGTTTTCCATGTTCAATTTCAAGTGTTCGATCCATTACCCTATTTCTTTCATCTTCTTCATCAAAACTTTAGTAGTCATCCATGGAAACATAAAACTTATTAGGAGAGGAATGGTATGTATGCCTATAACCATGGCATTTTGAACATCTTGCACCATCAAGCTTCCCAATTTCAAAGAAAATATCTTCCCACATTCTTTCTTTTTCCACTAATTTTTTCTCCATGTTCTCCAATTTTTGAGTTATAACCCGTAACATCTTAGCAATATCATCACGAGCCATGGTTTTTTTCACTATTTTGCTAGACTATTAATGTTACAATAATGTATCTCGCCCGTAACTTCAAACAATGTAACAAAAATGTAAAAGGCCTTGACCCTCTCAAAGGCTTACGGATTCAGAAAATTCAAGAAATTTTAAGCAATTTTAAAAAAACTCCTTAAAAGCTTTCCGGACGAAGGAGAAATCTCGCCTTTGAAGTTGAGTGCGCTGGATTTGCTTCCTTCAGGCGCAGCTTGCGAGAAACGTGCCCGGGGCTTAATATCTAAAAAATTCACAAAAATCTGAAAAATTATGTGAGTATTCTAGACAAAAAGTATGCGGAATGAAAAAAAATATCAACCAATTTGACCTTTGAAGGCCAAGAAATTGCCCTTCAAAGTCATACGAAAACTTATTGTTTTTCGCCCGTTTTGTTTCACCACCGAAACACGATTTTTCCGCAAGATCTCCACGCCAAAGCTCCTGATACCAAATGATCCAAATGCAACCCTCACTTTCTCACCTAATTTAGGTTGAATTGGTTTTAATAATTTTGCTCCTTTTTGGTGAACTATAACGGATAGCTAAACGAAAATTTAACTATAGCTCTCGAGACACACTCCAAGAACTACGGGATCTTGATACAACTAAAGAAGACACACTCAATTTAGTCTATCAATCCTAAATAACCAAGACACACTTATGTTGTAATCGGGGTATTGAGACACACTCAAAGAACTACGGGATCTTGATACAACTAAAGAAGACACACTCAATTTAGTCTATCAATCCTAAACAACCAAGACACACTCAAGTTGTAATAGGGGTTTTGAGACACACTCAAAGAAACACTTTTTTAATTCAAACTTCAATCCGATTACTATTCTCATTAGCTTTCCATATATAGAGGAATGGAGCAAAGAAAAAGAAGCCAAAAACCCCCTTGAAAATAGTCCAAAATGAACACCCACAAGGAGTTACAAAGGAGTTACAAAAACTCCTTAAATCACGCCTATCATTAAGCCTCATCAATGGGTCAGTTACAAGCATGTTATAATCAGCAAATGATGAGCTTAAACTACTCCTAATCACACACCTAACCCGAAAATGTGGGCCGAATCGAGTTGCTTAAAGACTATACTCAAGGCTTTATTACATGCTAAAAAAAAACAACAAAAGCAAATAAAACCCAAAGAGAACTTGGGCCTTCAATTCACACGTCCAACACATGTCCACTTCTTGTTGTTGTTGCTGCAAATTTAGGTTGGGCTTCATCCATGACATGCAACACTTGAATTCAGCCTAAAACTTATCCAAATTTAGTTTTTGACCACTTTTTCGTAAGTTCGAATGTGAACTTATTGATGGACCTATTAAAGTCCACGAAATTAGCCAAATTGACCGAATTATGGTCAGTTAGAAATATAAGTATCAACACCGATAGTTCTAATTCCTCATATAATACATGGGCTTTTCTTTTGGACCTTGGACTTGCATAATTCTCCCTTTCTTCAAAAAAGTTTGTCCTCAAACTTGGTTTTTCAAAGTATGAAAAGTGATCTCTTATAGTGAAGATTGGACCAGGTTTGAAGAGTTTCCTTTTGTTGTTTACCCTCTTAAGATTTCTTTTGTTCACCTTTTCAATTTTTCCTCTCATTTTCTCCCATGAATTTTGAAATACTCCCACTCTCTTATTTTCATCTTGTTATTCTCTTAATAACTCATTTAGAGACGAGTTATCACAAGAAGTACCCCTTTCTTGGTTTTCTTTCACAACCAAAGCCTCCCTATTTGATTCCACTAGATTTTCATATGAATTACAAATTACAAGAGGGGTGCTTTGCTCCTTTTCTTTTAGAGCTACTTTTGCAAGCAATGGTAAAGATAAAGTAAGTTTACTTTCCACATCACTTGGATACATTGAAGTAACCATGTTTGAACTTGTGATACTTTCATCATCACTATCACTAGAACCTTTCTCGGGAGAATCTTCTTCAAAGGGATCCAAATTCGTGACATCATATGAGCCGATAAGCGATCTTTTTGAAAAAAGTTCCTTTAAAAGCAAGTTCATGAAAACAATTTTCTTGCCCTTGTTCTTCTTTAAAGTCTTGAATTATTTCTTTCTTTTCAAGAGCAACTTTAAAATTGTTTTCCATGTTCAATTTCAAGTGTTCGATCCATTACCCTATTTCTTTCATCTTCTTCATCAAAACTTTGGTAGTCATCCATGGACACATAAAACTTATTAGGACAGGAATGGTATGTATGCCTATAACCATGGCATTTTGAACATCTTGCACCATCAAGCTTCCCAATTTCAAAGAAAATATCTTCCCACATTCTTTCTTTTTCCTCTCTTCTTTTTCACCGATTTTTTCTCCATGTTCTCCAATTTTTGAGTTATAACTTGTAACATCTTAGCAATATCATCACGAGCCATGGTTTTTTTTTTCACTATTTTACTAGACTATTAATGTTACAATAATGAATCTCGCCCGTAACTTCAAACAAAGTAACAAAAATGTAAAAGGCCTCGACACTCTCAAAGGCTTTCGGATTCAGAAAATTCAAGAAATTTTAAGCAATTTTTTAAAAAAACTCCTTAAAAAGCTTTCCTGACGAAGGAGAAATCGCCTTTGAAGTTGAGTGCGCTGGATTTGCTTCCTTCCGGCGCAGCTTGCGAGAAACGTGCCCAGCTTAATATCTAAAAAATTCACAAAAATCTGAAAAATTATTTGAGTATTCTAGACAAAAAGTATGCCAAGAAAAAAAAAGTCATCCAATTTAGACTCCTGAAGGCCAAGAAATTGCCCTTCAAAGTCATACGAAAAACTTAATGTTTTCTGCCCGTTTTGTTTCACCACCGAAACGTGATTTTTCTGCAAGATCTCCACGCCAAAGTTCGGATACCAAATGATCCAAATGCAACCATCACTTTCTCACCTAATTTAGGTTGAATTGGTTTTAATAATTTTGCTCCTTTTTGGTGAACTAGAACGGATAGCTAAAATCGAAAATTTAACTATAGCTCTCGAGACACACTCAAAGAACTACGGGATCTTGATACAACTAAATAAGACACACTCAATTTAGTCTATCAATCCAAAATAACCAAGACACACTCAAGTTGTAATAGGGGTTTTGAGACACACTCAAAGAACTACAGGATCTTGATACAACAAAAGAAGACACACTCAATTTAGTCTATCAATCCTAAACAACCAAGACACACTGAAGTTGTAATAGGGGTTTTGAGACACACTCATAGAAAGTTTCAGAAAGAAACACTTTTTTTAATTCAAACTCCAATCTGATTTCTATTCTCATTAGCTTTCTATATATAGAGGAATGGAGCAAAGAAAAAGAAGCCAAAAACCCCTTGAAAATAGTCCAAAATGAACACCCACAAGGAGTTACAAAGGAGTTACCGAAACTCCTTAAATCACGCCTATCATTAAGCCTCATCAATGGGTTGTTACAAGCATGCTATAATCAGCAAACACCGAGCTTAAACTACTCCTAATCACACACCTAATCGCCTCTAAAAAGTCGGCCCAATTGAGTTACTTAAACACTATACTCAAGGCTTTATTACATGCTAAAAAATAACAACAAAAGCAAATAAAACCCAAAGAGAACTTGGGCCTTCAATTCACACGTCCAACTCATGTCCACTTCTTGTTGTTGCTGCAAATTTAGGTTGGGCTTCATTCAGGACATGCAACACTTTAATTCGGCCTAAAACATATCCAAATTAAGTGTTTGACCACTTTTTCCGTAAGTTCAAAATGTGAACTTATTGGTGGACCTATTAAAGTCCACGAAATGAGCCAAATTGACCGAATTATGGCTGTTAGAAATATAAGTATCAACACTGATAGTTCTAATTCCTCATATAATGCATGGGCTTTTCTTTTGGACCTTGGAGTATTGTACAAAAGTTAATAACCAAAAAGATTTTAAAAAACAAGCTAAAATAAGTGATTGCTGTGAAAGATATGAAACACCAAAATTTGGATGCTATAGATTAAATAAAAAACGTAGAAATAAAAGACTAAAGTTTAGGCCTAAGAAGTATAAAAAGTTTAAACCAGATGGAAAATATAGACACAAGAAGAAATCGAACATAAATTATTATATAAGAAGAAAAATTTATCAAGCATGTTAATAACCTAAAGAAGTGTAGGTGCTACAATTGTGGACAAATAGGTCATATAGCAAGAGAATGTAAAAATAAAGTAAATAAAAATCCGAAAGTAAATTAAAATATTAACTTTATTGAATTACATATAGCTGAATATGAAATAGGGAATCATATACCGCCGTAAGAAGAGATATATGTTCTAGAATATGAAACGAGAAAGTGATGAAATAATAATTAGCGAAGAAGATAACAATGAGACTACTAGTGATGGATAAAGAATTACAGAAGTAGATTACAATGAAGAAATTACTCCACAAAGTAAAGACCAAAGAGCTATTTTTGATCTTCAAAAGTACAATCAATTAAAGTATGAAGAATTTACTTTGTCAACAAATAAGATATTTGAGAGAAACTTAATCAAGAAAATATTCAGAAAGGATAAGAACGAATATTTAGCGATAGCTGATAGAGAACACGTTATTGACATAACACAAGTGCAAGGTAATACTAAAGTTCCACTAATAACAAAGGAAGTGCTAAACGAGGAAATAACAAAAATTACCAAATCATTAGGAAATAAACCAATTACTTTTAGATTTGTAGAATTGGCAGCGACATATATAATAATAAAAGCATGTTTCAAAGAAGGGATAGATACTCCGTTGGAATTGGAATTAGCAGATGATAGAATTAAAGAACCTATTGAGAAAGCTATTATAGCTGAACTTAAAGGAAATCTAATTTACCAAAAGGTAAGGTTCATAATTAAACCAAATTATTCAATAAGATTAACTGATAGGAATATAGAAAAAATAAGATTAACTGATAGGAATATAGAAAAGGCATTGGTTATGTATTGGAAACTAGATGGAATAAAGATGCTAAATGGATCTAAAGTATATACTTCGTTGGAATTGGAATTAGCAAATGATAGAATTAAAGAACCTATAGAGAAAGTTGTTATAGCTGAACTTAAAGGAAATCTAATTTACCAAAAGGTAAGGTTCATAATTAAACCAAATTATTCAATAAGCTTAACTGATAAGAATATAGAAAAGGCATTGGTTCTGTTTTGGAAACTAGATGGAATAAAGATGCTTTAATCAAATTAATAACTAAAACCAAAATTAAGAAAAATAAACTCTTAATAAGAAGAATAGAACTCAAACATATACAAAATTCTTTATATATATGACAATAAAATCCACAATTAAAAAGGCTATAAGAAGAGCGAGATTAAAGATAATGATAAGAATTTTAGAAGCGATATATTAAAAACTTAGGAAACCGAAATAAAAGAAGAATGGCTAGAATAAATAAAGAAATGATAGCAAAAAAACAAAACTAACAAAGGACAATAATGTTGAAGAAAAATTAAAGGACTTAGACAACCAGATAGAAATGTTAAATATACAAATAAAAGAACAGGAAGATATAGCTAGTCAAGCACATAAATATTATGATGAATATAAGAAAAATAAATCAATTTTATACATATGAGTGAATTAGAGCAAGAAGGTAATATAGTAAATAACCTAAAGATAATTAATACAAATATATTATTAATTATACAATTATTAAAGGATAGCAAGACTGAGTCTAGCAATACAAAAGTTCCACTAGAATTAGAAGAACAGGGTTATGAGATTATCGATAAAAATATATTAAAAAAATACTCTCGGTTATTTCCCGAATTACTTTTAAAGAAAAAAATAGAAGTATAATATAAGAGAGCCATTAAACAACTAGAATAATGAATAAAGACGAAAAGATTATTGATGAAGAAATAATAAGATATAATGATGGTCCATTTCAAATATATAAAACAAATCATAAAGAAATTATGAAAGGAAGGTTATATTTAATAAAAGATAGAAAAGAAATGATATTAGAAAATCAATTTGAATGAGAAAGAAGATTAGCTAAAGAAAGGGACTTAGTAGAGATAACAAACATAGAAAGTAACAATCAAGAAAACAAAATAATAAATGACATATATAAAAAATTAGATAAATTAGAGAAAAGATATGATGAAAGAATCAGGAAAATAGAAGAATCAATAAAAATTATACACAAACAACTTTAATTTTTATAGCTCGTTTTTCACTAAGGATATCTTGTACTTCATTAAAGTTTATCTCAGGCTGGGCCTTTATATTATCAGGAATGATGTACGCAGATGTACATCCTATTTTCACAAACCTCATGGCTGGTTTTATCTCTTGATAAGTAACTTCCACGGTAGCTGTGTAACACCGTACAAAAATCATTTTAGATTTTGTAATCAGTAAATAACTCTCGGTTACCTTGTATAGGCTAGGGATTAAGGATAACTCTTCATTAGTAACATATCCTCTTTCTATTTCTCCATGTTCATCTTGGATAGTAACTTGGGGAGCTGTGTTTAGTTTGTTGGCAATAGTCAAGAAATTTGATATATACTGTCTAACTAAGGGGTTCATTGTCTGTTTTGTTCCAAGGGTTAATATGTCTTTAAAGGAAGTAGTATCTGGGACAAAACTAGTGTAATCTTCGTCATTGATAAATGTTCTGGGAGAAGTTTGTATTTGGTACTTTAGGAAATCTATTATTTGAGAAGGGAATCCATAACTTCTTCTTATAATAACTTTGCCTTTGGCCTGGGATCTTTGGTTAGCACCATTATCTTGTTCTTGATATCTCTAGCCACTGTCATTATCTTTAGAGCCTTCTCTACTTCTTTTCACTCGATCAAGCTCTTCTAATAATATATTTATCAATTGTTTTTGTTCTTGATTCTCTTGAATCAATTGTTGAACTAACTCGGAGAGATAATCCGCATAATAATTTTCATTAGTTTTAAATAAAGAGAGGTAGAAAAATAACTATAGATACCCCATTCATGGAGCTTTTATTACCAATGGATAAAAGGATTAAAATTATACTCTAAACGTAGCTATGGAGAACTAGATATAGTAAAAAGAAGAATGAGTTTTTCCAGATCTTGAGAACAAAAAGATAATGATCAACCTATTCAATTAAGGTCACAATATTACTATATTATAATACAAATTGAAGGAGAAAACTTAAAAGCACAAATAGATATAAATGTGGAAAATAATTCAATCTATATGGATAAATTATTAGACAAAATAATGTACAATAATTTAAAACATAAAGGAATAGTAATTATTACAACAAAAATTGCAACACAAAATATAAATATCGAATATGAAGTAAGCCTAAGTAACAAAATTATATTAGGAAAAGAATTTTTAAACAAAGTCAAACCCCGGAAAAAAGAATCCGACTATTTTGAGTACACTTATAACCAAATTCAATTTAAAACAAGAATAATCAATGAGTAATTTAACTTATACTCTTATAAAAAAAAAAATTTGAAGGATTTAAAAGTAGATACTACACACCGATGGTAGATACAGGGGCAACAACCACAATTTGGAACAAAATATTAATTATATCTCGAGTATATTGCTTTGAATTAACAGGAAAATATATGATATTAGGAAATAATTTCTTAACCAATATAAACCAATTAGCATAGGTAAAGATTTTTTTACATTATTTACCCCATGTAAACACAAGTTGAAATCTAGAATAGTAAAAAATAGAGAAAGAATATCTCAAGAATGGGAAAAATGTAAAAAGGGAGATGAAGAACAATTAGTTAAAAGAAGGAAAACAAAGAAAGAAAACATCAATTTTGCAATAATAGATATTGGAATTTTATATTTAGATTAAATTACCCCTTTAAAAATAAAATTAGAAGAACTATGTAATGAAAATCCATTAGCAAATTGGCATAAACACAAAACTGAAATACAAATTATATTAAAAGATCAAAATAGTATAATATCTCAAAAACCCTTCAATAATACACAAAGAGATGAAGAAGAATTTTATATGCATATAACATAATTATTAGCAGGAACATTAATTAGGCCAAGTAATTCTAAACATATAGCAGTAGTGCATTTATAGTTAACAACCATTCGTAACAAAAAAGGGGAAAAACAAGAATGGTTATTGATTATAGAATTTTAAATGAGAAAAAAATTACATACAATTATCCCATACCTAATAAAATACTAAAAATGAGACAAATACAAAGATATAATTACTTATCAAAGTTTGATTGTAAAAGTACCTAATGGATTCTATGAATGGAACGTATTACCATTTGGATATAAAAATACCCCTGGAAGATTCCAAGCATTTATGGATAAATATCTAAATCCATTACCAAATTGTGTAGTATATATTGATGACATACTAATATACTCCAAAACACAAGAAGAACATTATAAATTATTAGAACAATTTCTAGAAATAATAAAGAATAGTGGAATAGTCTTAAGTAAAAAGAAAATGGAAATATTTAAAACACAAATAGAATTTTTAGGATTCGAAATAGATAAAGCAGACAAAAATGCAAGAACATATAGCTCAAAAAATCATAGAATTTCAAAGGGAAATTCATACCAAGAAAGAATTACAAAAATTCTTAGAAATAGTAAACCAAGTCGGAGAATTTGTTCCAAAATTATCACAATTTACAGAACCACTTACTAAAAAGCTGAAAAAAGATCATGATTTTAGGTGGACTGATACCAATTCATAAATTTTGGAAAAAATCAAAGAACTAGTTAGAAGATTACCAGAATTAAGTTTTCCTGATGAAGATAAGGAATTTGTGTGGATAGTAGAAACTGATGCTAGCGAAATTAGTAATGGTTATGGTGCAGTATTGAAATATAGATACAATAATGATAAAAGAGAATATATATGCAGATACCATTCAGGAACATTCAAGGCAAATGAAATAAATTAGGATACTAATAAAAAGGAGCTAAAAGCAGTTAAATATGGTATTAAAAAGTTTGAACCTTATATTGTTTACAAAAAATTTATATTAAGAACGGATAACTGGACTATTAAGTCTTGGCTGACACAGAAATTACAAGATTCCATTAAAAGGAAGGAAATAAATAGGATTATAGCTGATATCAAAAATATGAGTTTACAGTTGAATTATTAAAAACTAATAAAAATTATTATGCAGATTATCTCTCCAGAGTTATTTCAACAATTGATTCAAGAGAATCAAGAACAAAAACTATTGATAAATAAGTTATTAGAAGAGCTTGATCTAGTGCAAAGAAGTAGAGAAAGCTCTAAAGATAATGACAGTGGCCAGAGATATCAAGAACAAGATAATGGTGCTAACCAAAGATCCCTGGCCAAAGGCAAAGCAATTATAAGAAGAAGTTATGGATTCCCTTCTCAAAAAAGAGATTTCCTAAACTACCAAATGCAGACTTCTCCCAAAACATTTATCAATGACGAAGATAACCCCAACTTAGTCCCAGATACTACTTCCTTTAAAGATAAATTAACCCCTGAAACAAAACAGACAATGAACCGCTTAGTTAGACAGTATATATCAAATTTCCTGACTATTGCCAACAAACTAAACACAGCTCCCCAAGTTACTATCTAAGATAAACATGGAGAAATAGAGAGAGGATATGTTACTAATCCTCTTCGAAAAACAAATGAGTTAATCGCATTACCAGTTTGTAATGCAAAGTTAATAAAAGCAGCTTATGATTACGGATTGCTCAATTCCGTATACACGCTAACCGGAGAAGAGTTATCCTTAATCCCTAGCCTATACAAGGTATCCAGAAATTACTTACATATTACAAAATCCAAAATGATTTATGTACGGTGTTACACAGCTACTGGGGAAGTTACTTATTAAGAGATAAAACCAGCCATGAGGTTTGTGAAAATAGGATGTACATCTGCGTACATCATTCCTGATGAAATAAAGGCCCAGCCAGAGATAAAATTTAATGAAGTGCAAGATATCCTTAGTGAAAAACGAGCTATAAAAATTAAAGTTATTTGTGAAGCTCTATGTCATACTATTACTACGCCTATATGGATTAATCATAAAGAGATAAATACATTAATAATAACTCAAAGTAGGGAATATAGCCACGATGCTGAAGAAATTATGAAAGCATGGGTATGGAGTCTCCTACATGCAGATGAGTCTCCTCAAGCAAGATACATCTCAAACAATTTTATGACAAAAGATTCGTTGAAGAAATATTGCAAGTGGATGCAGCAAAATAATAAACACTTATGCCAGGTGTGCAAAAACCAGCAGACAACTGTACCTATAATTGAAGACTTGGAAGATAAGGAAGAATCCTCTAGCAGTACAACCCAGGCCCCATAAGTTGATATAACCGACTACAGGATGGTGGAGTTACTATAGAAGATAAGGATAAGAGATAAGGTGATAAGCCAAAAATCTGTTGTAACCTTAGAAAAATAGCCAGATGTATGGCTTAAATTAAAAGTAACTTTTTATGTACGTACTATGTAATATCGTTTGCCTATAAATAACAAAGAAAAACCTTGGTGAGGGATCATCAAGGAGTTTACTACAAAAAATCTTCTCTCTTACCTCTCTCAACTTCAAAAATTCTGGTAGTTTTTCAATTGTTTTCTCAACCACGCAAAGTTGGTATCAGAGCTTGGAGAAGTTATTTTCATATCAGGATAATCTTTCATAGTTATGGAAGAAGCTAAGGAAAAATTCTATCTTATGAACTAAGTATAAATTCAATCCTTTAGTTTATACTAATGTGGAGATCCGTAATAATAATTCTATAACTTCATATAGGACTGGTACTATCTTAAATATGCTCTCCTCGATTTAGGAAAATGATGCTTTTAAACCAAGAGACAACTGGTAGTAGTAGTCCTTCTATGCCGTTGAATATGAGAAGGTTGTTGTGGACAGAATACGTAAAACCTATGTGGTGAGGTGAAAAGGTGTGATCTTACTCAATTTGCTTTTAAGCGTAAGAGTAGTAGAGCGGATTAGTAATACTTATATGAAGGATGATAGAACTATTATTAACTGATTAAGGTATATTATAAACGAAGGGATTGAGTTCAACCAAAGTTTATACAAAATATATATACAAAATAAAAGATTTATTGCGTATATGAAAACACAAAGAAGAAACGTTAAAAGAAATATATATATTAGAAAATTTATTTAAGATTTTAGAATCATGAATTTACAAACTAAAATAGATGGTTATGACAATTATTTATATGAAGCACGTAGAAGGAAAGATATTGAAACAAAAGATGCTTTAATCAAATTAATAACAAAAACCCAAATTAAGAAAAATCAACTCTTAAAAAAAAAAATAGAACTCAAACATATACAAAATTCGTTATATATATGACAATAAAATCTCAAATTAAAAAGGCAATAAGAAGAGCAGGATTAAAGATAATGATAACAATTTTAGAAGCAAACTATTAAAAACATAGGAAACCGGAATAAAAGAAGAATGGCAAGAATAAATAAAGAAATGATAGCGAGAAAGATCAAAACTAACAAAGGATAATAATGTTGAAGAAGAACTAATAAAATTAGACAACCAAATAGAGATGTTAAATATACAAATAAAAGAACATGAAGATATAGCTAGCCAAGCACATAAAGATTATGATGAATATAAGAAAAATAAATCAATCTTATACATATGAGTAAATAAGAGCAAGAAGGTAATCTAGTAAATAACCTAAAGATAATAAATGCAATCTTATTATTAATTATTCAATTATTAAAGGATAGCAAGACTCGAGTCTAGCAATACAAAAGTTCCACTAAAATTTTTGAAGTAGAGAGAGAGGTAAGAGAGAAGATTTTTTGTAATGAACTCCTTAATGATACCTCACCAAGGTTTTTTATTTGTTATTTATAGGCAAACGATATTACATAGGACGTACATAAAAAGTTACTTTTAATTAAAGCCATACAGTGGCTATTTTTCTAAGGTTACAACAGATTTTGGCTTATCACCTTATCTCTTATCCTTATCTTCTATAGTAACTCCAACATCCTTTAGTCGGTTATATCAATTAGTGGGGCCTGGGTTGTAATGCTAGAGGATTCTTCCTTATCTTCCAAGTCTTCAATCATAGGTACGTATGTCCGCCGATTTTACACATCTCGCATAAGTGTTTATTATTTTGTGGCATCCACTTTCTAATATTTCTTCAACGTATCTTTTGTCATAAAATTATTTGGGATGTATCTTGTTTGAGGAGGCTCATCCGGATGTAGGAGACTCCATACCCATGCTTTCATTGTTTCTTCAAAGATCGTGGCTATATTCCCTACTTTGAGTTATTATTAATGTATTTATCTCTTTGTGATTTAATCCATATAGGCGTAGTAATAGCATGACATAGAGCTTCACAAATAACTTTGATTTTTATAGCTCGTTTTTCACTAAGGATATCTTGCACTTCATTAAAGTTTATCCCGTGGTTCGGCCTTTATTTCTACGGGAATGATGTACGCGAGATGTACATCCTATTTCCACAAACCTCATGGCTGGTTTTATCTCTTGATAAGTAACTTCCACAATAGTTGTGTAACATCGCACAAAAATCATTTTAGATTTTGTAATCCGTAAATAACTTCACGGTTACCTTGTATAGGCTAGGGATTAAGGGTAACTCTTCTCCAGGTTAGTGTGTATACGGAATTGAGTAATCCGTAATCATAAGCTACTTTTATTAACTTCGCATTACAACCTGGTAATGCGATTAACTCGTTTTTTTTTCGAAGAGGATTAGTAACATATCCTCTTTTCTATTTCTCCATGTTTATCTTGGATTATAACTATGAAAGATTATCCCGATATGAAAGTAATTTCTCCAAGCCCCGATACCAACTTTGCGTGGTTAAGAAAATTATTGAAAAACTACCAAAATTTTTGAAGTAGAGAGGAAGGTAAGAGAGAAGATTTTTTGTAATGAACTCCTAGATGATACATCACCACGGTTTTTTCTTTGTTATTTATAGGCAAACGATATTACATAAGACGTACATAAAAAGTTACTTTTAAATTAAGCCATACATCTGGCTATTTTTCTAAGGTTACAACAGATTTTGGCTTATCACCTTATCTCTTATCCTTATCTTCTATAGTAACTCCACCATCCTTTAGTCGGTTTTATCAATTTCTGGGGCCTGGGTTGTAATGTTAGAGGATTCTTCCTTATGTTCCAAGTCTTCAATCATAGGTACAAATCTGGCTGATTTTTCTTGGTAGGTTGAAGTTGGTATCGAGCTTGGAGAAGTTATTTTCATATCGAATAATCTTTCATAGTTATGGAAGAAGCTAAGGTAAAATTCTTTCTTATGAACTAAGTATAAATTCAATCCTTTAGTTTATAATAATGCTTGAGATCCATAATAATAATTCTATAACTTCATATAGGACTTGTATTATCTTAAATATGCTCTCCTCGATTTCGTAAAATCATGCTTTGAAACCAAGAGACAACCGGTAGTAGTAGTCCTTTTATGCCGTTGAATATGAGAAGGTCGTTGTGGACACAATACGTAAAACCTATGTGGTGAGGTGAAAAGGTGTGATCTTACTTAATTTGCTTTTAAGCTTAAGAGTTGAAGGGCGGATTAGTAATACTTATAGGAAGGATGATAGAACTATGATTTACGGATTGAAGTATATTATAAATGAAGGGATTGAGTTCAACCAAAGTTTATAAGAAAATTTCAAATACAAGATTCACTAAGTATATGAAAACACAAATAAGAAACGTTAAAAAGAAATATAGATATTAGAATTTTTTTTTTGAGATTTTAGAATCATGAATTTACAAACTAAAATAGATGGTTATGATAATTATTTATATGAAGCACATAGAAGTAAAGGTATTGAAACAAAATATGATTTAATCAAATTAATAACTAAAACCCAAATTAAGAAAAATAATCTCTTAAAAAGAAAAATAGAACTCAAACATATAAAAAATTCGTTATATATATATGACGATAAAATTGCAAATTAAAAAGGCTATAAGAAGAGCGAGGATTAAAGATAATGATAAAAATTTTAGAAGGAGATATTAAAAACTTAGGAAACCGAAGTAAAAGAAGAATGGCTAGAATAAATAAAGAATTAATAGCGGAAAAAGCAAAACTAACAAAGGACAATAATGTTGAAGAAAAATTAAAAGACTTAGACAACCATATAGAAATATTAAATATACAAATAAAAGAACGGGAAGATATAGCTAGTAAAGCACATAAGGATAGCAAGACTGAGTCTAGCAATACAAAAGTTCCACTAGAATTAGAAGAACAGGGTTATGAGATTATAGATAAAAAAAATATTTAAAGAATACTCTCGGTTATTTTCCGAATTACTTTTAAAGAAAATAATAGAAGTAGAATATAAGAGAGTCGTTAAACAACTTGAATAATGAATAAAGACGAAAACATTGTTCATGAAGAAATAATAAGATATAATGATGGTCCATTTTAAATATATAAAACAAATCATAATAGACCGGTTTGCGAAATTATGAAAGGAAAATTATATTTAATAAAAAGATAGAAAAGAAATGATATTAGAAAATGAATTTGAAAGAGAAAGAAGATTAGCTAATTAAAAGGAACTTAGTAGAGATAACAAACATAGAAAGTAACAATCAAGAAAACAAGAATAATAAATGACATATATAAAAAATTAGATAAATTAGAGAGAATATATGATGAAAGAATCGGGAAAATAGAAGAATCAATAAAAAAATATACATCATAATACTAAACAAATATTAGACAAAGTTTATAGAGTAGAAAATAATTCTAACGATGAAATACAAAAGTTTAAAATAGAGTATTAACGAGGTTTGACAAAATAGAAGAACAACTTATATTGAATGTAAAAGAAATAAGTGAAATATCGAAATTCAAGAATCGGATGACGAAACAATAATGAATAATACTATAGAAACAATAGATACTTTGGAGTAGAAAGATTTGAAGTCAATAATAGAGAAGAAAACAATGAAGATTTTAATTCGGACCAATCTAGTAAAAAATTTAGTTACTCAAAATATTCGGAATCTCAATTTATGACAGAAAAAAGAAAAAGATCTTAATGTGCTCACGGAAGATGACGATTACTATTACATGAAAACTAATAGACACTATAAACCTATATTAAGAAAAAGAAATTATGGAAGTAATAATAGAAATAATGAACATATATGCAAGTATCGAAGCAAAATAAAAGATAACTACACTATTGGTACCAAAGAAGAAACCGAAGAGATAAGAAGGCAGGTGGAGGAATTGAAGTCTAAAGGGTTGAATAGAGAATCCTTGAGTCCATGTGCCGTACCTACACTATTGGTACCAAAGAAGAATGGTGAGTGGCGCATGTGTGTTGATAGTAGAGCTATCAACAAGATCACCATCAAATATCATTTTCCCATTCCTAGGTTAAACGATCTTCTTGATGATCTTCATGGTTCTAAAGTCTTCTCTAAGATTGATCTTAGGAGTGGCAACCATCAAATTAGAATCTATGAAGGAGATGAATGGAAAACCGCACTTAAGACAAAAGAAGGGTTATATGAATGGCTTGTCATGCCATTTGGTTTGTTTAATGCACCTAGCACATTCATGAGGCTCATGAACCAAACACTTCGACCATTTCTTGGAAGATTTGTTGTGCTTTACTTTGATGATATTCTTGTTTATAGCAAGAATGAGGAAGAACATGCTTCTCATTTGGAGCAAGTGTTCGAGGTAATGGAGAAAGAGATGCTCTATGGGAACCTTGAAAAATGTCACTTCTTTTCCAATCAAGTGATCTTTCTCGGTTTCTTGGTCTCTAATGAAGGTATCAAGGTTGATGACAAGAAGGTGCAAGCAATAAGAGATTGGCCTACCCCCACTTCTATTCAACAAATTCGAAGCTTTCATGGCTTAGCTTCATTCTATAGGCGTTTTGTCAGGGATTTTAGCACCCTCATGGCACCCCTAACTGAACTCACGAAGCTCAAACACTTCCAATTGAACTCTCAAGCTCAATTAGCCTTCGAGGAAGTGAAGAGAAGGTTAACTACATCACCCATCTTAGCTCTACCTAGCTTTGATGAAGTGTTTGAGGTGGAATGTGATGCATCTGGAGTGGGAATAGGTGCGGTCTTGTCTCAAAATGGACGTCCATTGGCCTATTTCAGTGAGAATCTAAATGAAGCCAAGCGTAAGTACTCAACCTATGACAAGGAGTTTTATGCCTTGGTTCGTTCATTAGATCATTGGCGCCATTACCTTATTGCTAAGTAATTCATCCTACACTCTTACCATGAGGCTTTGAAGTACTTGCAAAGTCAACAAAAATTACAAGCAAGGCACGCCAAATGGGTCAAGTTCCTACAAGCATTTCACTTTGTTATCAAGCACAAATCCGCAAAATGAACAAACGGGCGAGATGCTTTATCAAGAAAGCATGTCCTATTGAATTCATTAAGGAGTCAAGTCATTGGACTTAAAGTTTTGAAGGAAAATTACAAAGAAGATCCGGATTTTGGTGAGATGTTCATGAAGTGTCAAAGTCATGCTCAAGGGTAATACCATCTCTTCCATGGTTTTCTATTCAAGAACAACCAACTATGTGTTCCTAGGCATAGTGTTCGTGAATCTCTCATCAAGGAGTTCCATGAAGGAGGCTTGGCTGGTCACTTTGGCATTGAGAAGACAACCACCATGGTAAGTGACTACTTCTATTGGCCACGCTTAAAGAGGGATGTGGAGTATTTGATCAAACGTTGCAATGTGTGTCAAAGGGCTAAAGGTCATTCTTTGCCTCAAGGTCTTCACTTGCCATTGCCAACACCTCAAGCTCCATGGGAGGATGTGAGTCTTGATTTCATCACTGGATTACCACGCTCACAACACCATAAAGATGCTATAATGGTTGTTGTTGATCGTTTCTCTAAGATGGCTCACTTCATTGCTAGCAACACCACTCATGATGTCGTTCAAACCGCCTTGTTATACTTCAAGGAAGTGGTTAAATTGCATGGTGTTCCAAGGTCCATGGTTAGTGATCGAGACTCCAAGTTTTTGAGTCACTTTTGGCTCACGTTGTGGAAGAAAATGGGCACAAAACTGAAGTTTAGCACCTCAAGCCATCCATAAACCGACGGCCAAACAGAAGTTGTGAATAGAACTCTTGACACTTAGCTTAGAGCTCTAGCCACTAAGGGTCCAAGGCAATGGGAGGAGCTTCTTCCTCATGCTGAATTTGCCTATAATCGAGTTCCTCACAAGGTAACCGGGTCTTAGTCCTTTCGAGATTGTCTATGGAATCAATCCTTGTACTCCTCTTGATCTTTCACTACTTCCAATTCAAAACAAGTTTAGTATGGAAGCTGATGAAAGAGCAAGAGAAATCAAGAAATTATATGAGCTTGTTCGAGCTAGGATCATGAAGGCTAATGAGAGACTAAAGATACGCTTGGACAAGAAGAAGAAAGATGTTCAATTTGCACCGGGTGATTTAGTGTGGATACACCTAAGGAAGGAACGTTTTCCTTCCAAGAGGCGTTCCAAATTGAGTCCAAGATCAGATGGACCATTCAAGGTGCTTGAACAAATCAATCCTAATGCATATAAGATCGAGCTTCCTGGAGATTATGGAGTTTCAGCTACATTCAATGTCTCGGATCTTAGTCCATTTCATGAGGATTGTGGTGCAATTCCAAGTTTGAGGTCAAACTCTTCTCAACAAGGGGAGGATGATGGCGATGCATCTTCATCATTGAACATCAACAAGGATCATTCTCTCATTGCTATGGTAAGTGAAACTATGTTGGAGTTCAACGCTATGTCCAATGTCAAGTCTAGTGAGTTCGAAGTTCTTGTGAGCTTAGTTCTTACTTAGATTAGTTGTTTTAATCATGTTTTAGTTGTTGTTTTGAGTTGTAATTTGAATTCCCTAAAATGTACTACTACGTATCATTGAGTTGTAATGAGAACTAGTTAAGTACAAAGAGTCCTAGTTTGTTAGGAGTGTGCAAATGTTTGCGCATGAAGAGTCCTAGTACTAGTAGGATTGTTTGTTTAGAGTCCTAGTACTAGTAGGGGTTGCTTAGTGTTGTAATCATGTGCCAAGCATGCTGAAGAATGCCGTTGGAGTTGATAAAGAATGAGGGAGGAGGATCAGCGTGGCATTGCTTAAAAATAGGAACCACTTCCTATTGATAAGCCTTGCCAACGTCCAACTCTCAACCTCTTTGTTGTACGTGCAAAAGAGGATTTTGAAACGTGCAAGGAGAGCCAAGTACGTAGAGTTTGTTCCACAATTTAAGCAAGGCGTGCTGAACATGCTTGGTGCCTCAACACCCCACTCTCCTTGTCCTAAGCATCCAATTCATCCATGATCAAGCCATGTTCGACATTATTGCTTAGTGGATGTAGTGCTAATTAATTTCTTTATTTTTAATTTTAGAAAAATCAGAAAATTAGGACATGAACTTGTATTTAAACACTTAAAATCATCAATGAATAGGAGATTGAAGTTTATGCCTAAAAACAAACCGAGTTAATTCTCAAACAATTGAATTGTTCTTGTTTCTTGGATTTGGAAACACGAGTGATTTGCCTTTGCTTAATTAGTCCTAGCTAGACTAATTTGTGATCTTAGGAACTTTAATTAACTTAGGTGGTGTGTCTGTATCCTTGGAAGATTAAAGCAAGCTAAAACTATCCCTAAACACATCGTCGAAGTCCTATACTAATCCTTTGTGTTTGATTGTTCGAACTTGATTTCTTGTGAGCTTCGAGTGTTACTCCAAGCCTACAACATCTTGGTATCAGAGCTGGAGGTTGAAGATACACTCTTTAATCACCTCAAACCATTCCTAAACACGCTTCCATTACAATCCCAAAACCCCACTATAAACCGAAAACAAAACAGCCCCATTCATGGAGATTGGTGATCAATCCGAGCCACCAAGCAATTGGAGGGCTACATTGAAATTTATGGAGGATGAAAAGAAGGAGAGTGATGCAAGGATGGCCTTATTGCAAGAGCAAGTTAGGAAACTGTCCCTTAGACTGCAAAACCAACGGGGAGATAGAAGTGGAGATGAGCATTCTGATCGAGAAAGTGAAGACACTTTCTTAGCCTTTAGAAGGCCTCCACAACAACAACAACATCAACGCCATAACAATGACATCAAGGTTGATATCCCTGATTATGATGGCAAGTTGGATGCTGATGAATTCATAGAATGGATGAGAATGGTGGAAAGAGTATTTGATTACAAGCAAATACCGGAAGACAAGAAAGTGAAGCTAGTAGCTCTTAAGTTGAGGAAGTATGCCTCTACTTGGTGGGCTAGTGTATGTGCCAAAAGAGAAAGAGCTAGAAAAGAAAAGGTGCGTACATGGGAGAAGATGAAGAAGCTTCTCAAGCAAAAGTTCTTGCCAACCTACTATGTGCAAGAAAACTTTGCTAAGCTTCATAACATTCAACAAGGTTCGAGAAGTGTTGAAGACTATGCAAGAGAATTTGAGTCTTTCTTGATGAAATGTGAACTACAAGAGGATGAACCTCAAACTCTTGTTAGGTTCTTGGGATAATTGGACTCTAAGATTGCAAATGTGGTGGAACTCCACCATTATTCGACCCTTGAAGAACTTGTCATCTTGGCTCATAAGTTGGACAAGCAACAAAAGGCCAAAGGTAAATGGGACTCCTCACGAGCCTTTACCAAAACCACACCCTATTCTAAGCCAAACACATTCACTCCTAAACCTACCCCTTCTACTACTTCTAAACCACCCTTCAAGAAACCCGAAACTAATCCCATTCAAACTAAGGCTCCTAGGAGATGTTTTAGGTGCCAAGGATTAGGACACTTTGCATCTGAATGTCCTAATACAAAAGTGGTGACCTTAATGGAATATGAAGCCTTAGAAGAAGATTTCGAGGAGGAGGAGCATGAAGAAGAACAAGAGGAGGAGGAAAGAGTACTCGACCCTGATGAAGGGGAGTGCTTGGTTGTTCGAAGAGCTCTTAGTGGGATGGCTATCCAAGAAGAGCAACTCCAAAGGGAATCTATCTTCCATACTCGATGCACAATTGGAGGAAAGGTATGTACTTTGATTATTGATGGTGGGAGTTGTACTAATGTCGCCTCTCAAACCCTCATAACTAAGCTCAACCTAAACACAACCCCTCACCCTAACCCTTATGTCATCCAATGGTTGAATCAAGGTAAAGGAATACATGTCTCAAATCGTGTATTGCTTAACTTTAATATTGGAAAGACTTATGAAGAGGAGATTTGGTGTGATGTCATCCCAATGGACGCATGCCATGTGCTACTTGGGAGACCTTGGATGTTTGATAGGAGAGTGTTACATGATGGATACAAGAACACTTACACTTTCATGAAAAATCACAAGAAAATTGTTTTTGCCCCCCTTGTCCCCAAATCAAAAGAACCCCAAACTCTTCAATCCAAAAGAAAGATAGCCTTAATTACCTTGATGAAATCTGACTATCATGAGTATGCGCCCATGAAAGAACTCATCCTTAGTGGTATTGATGAACCTCCACCTCCACAAAACAACCACCATCCTTTACTCACCCCTTTGCTTGAAAAGAATGTTCACGCATTTCCACAAGAAATACCACCTGGTTTGCCTCCTAAACGTGACATACAACATAAAATAGACCTCATTCCAGGAGCTAGTCTACCTAACAAGCTTGCTTATCGAACTAATCCTAGAGAAACCGAAGAGATAAGAAGGTAGGTGGAGGAATTGAAGTCTAAAGGGTTGATTAGAGAATCCTTGAGTCCATGTGCTGTACCTACACTATTGGTACCAAAGAAGAATGGTGAGTGGCGCATGTGTGTTGATAGTAGAGCTATCAACAAGATCACCATCAAATATCGTTTTCCCATTCCTAGGTAAAACGATCTTCTTGATGATCTTCATGGTTCTAAAGTCTTCTCTAAGATTGATCTTAGGAGTGGCTACCATCAAATTAGAATCTATGAAGGAGATGAATGGAAAACCGCATTTAAGACAAAAGAAGGGTTATATGAATGGCTTGTCATGCCATTTGGTTTGTCTAATGCACCTAGCACATTCATGAGGCTCATGAACCAAACACTTCGACCATTTCTTGGAAGATTTGTTGTGCTTTACTTTGATGATATTCTTGTTTATAGCAAGAATGAGGAAGAACATGCTTCTCATTTGGAGCAAGTGTTCGAGGTAATGGAGAAAGAGATGCTCTATGGGAACCTTGAAAAATGTCACTTCTTTTCCAATCAAGTGATCTTTCTCGGTTTCTTGGTCTCTAATAAAGGTATCAAGGTTGATGACAAGAAGGTGCAAGCAATAAGAGATTGGCCTATCCCCACTTCTATTCAATAAATTCGAAGCTTTCATGGCTTAGCTTCATTCTATAGGCATTTTGTGAAGGATTTCAGCACCCTCATGGCACCCCTAACTGATCTCACGAAGCTCAAACACTTCCAATGAAACTCTCAAGCTCAATTAGCCTTCGAGGAAGTGAAGAGAAGGTTAACTACAGCACCCATCTTAGCTCTACCTAGCTTTGATGAAGTGTTTGAGGTGGAATATGATGCATCTGGCGTGGGAATAGGTGCGGTCTTGTCTCAAAATGGACGCCCATTGGCCTATTTCAGTGAGAAGCTAAATGAAGCCAAGCGTAAGTACTCAACCTATGACAAGGAGTTTTATGCCTTGGTTCGTTCATTAGATCATTGGCGCCATTACCTTATTGCTAAGGAATTCATCCTTTACTCTGACCATGAGGCTTTGAAGTACTTGCAAAGTCAACAAAAATTGCAAGCAAGGCACGCCAAATGGGTCGAGTTCCTACAAGCATTTCACTTTGTTATCAAGCACAAATCCGGCAAAATGAACAAAGGGGCAGATGCTTTATCAAGAAAGTATGTCCTATTGAATTCATTAAGGAGTCAAGTCATTGGACTTGAAGTTTTGAAGGAAAATTACAAAGAAGATCCGGATTTTGGTGAGATGTTCATGAAGTGTCAAAGTCATGCTCAAGGGGAATACCATCTCTTCCATGGTTTTCTATTCAAGAACAACCAACTATGTGTTCCTAGGCATAGTGTGTGTGAATCTCTCATCAAGGAGTTCCATGAAGGAGGCTTGGCTGGTCACTTTGGCATTGAGAAGACAACCACCATGGTAAGTGACTACTTCTATTGGCCACGCTTAAAGAAAGATGTGGAGTATTTGATCAAACGTTGCAATGTGTGTCAAAGGGCTAAAGGTCATTCTTTGCCTCAAGGCCTTCACTTGCCATTGCCAACACCTCAAGCTCCATGGGAGGATGTGAGTCTTGATTTCATCACTGGATTACCACGCTCACAACACCATAAAGATGCTATAATGGTTGTTGTTGATCGTTTCTCTAAGATGGCTCACTTCATTTCTAGCAACACCACTCATGATGCCGTTCAAACCACCTTGTTATACTTCAAGGAAGTGGTTAAATTGCATGGTGTTCCAAGGTCCATGGTTAGTGATCGAGACTCTAAGTTTTTGAGTCACTTTTGGCTCACGTTGTGGAAGAAAATGGGCACAAAACTGAAGTTTAGCACCTCAAGCCATCCACAAACCGACGGTCAAACTGAAGTTGTGAATAGAACTCTTGGCACGTTGCTTAGAGCTCTAGCCACCAAGGGTCCAAGGCAATGGGAGGAGCTTCTTCCTCATGCTCAATTTGCCTATAATCGAGTTCCTCACAAGGTAACTGGTCTTAGTCCTTTCGAGATTGTCTATGGAATCAATCCTTGTACTCCTCTTGATCTTTCACCACTTCCAATTCAAAACAAGTTTAGTATGGAAGCTGATGAAAGAGCAAGAGAAATCAAGAAATTGCATGAGGTTGTTCGAGCTAGGATCATGAAGGCTAATGAGAGACTAAAGATACGCTTGGACAAGAAGAAGAAAGATGTTCAATTTGCACCGGGTGATTTAGTGTGGATACACCTAAGGAAGGAACGTTTTCCTTCCAAGAGGCGTTCCAAATTGAGTCCAAGATCAGATGGACCATTCAAGGTGCTTGAACAAATCAATCCTAATGCATATAGGATCGAGGTTCCTGGAGATTATGGAATTTCAGCTACATTCAATGTCTCGGATCTTAGTCCATTTCATGAGGATTGTGGTGCAATTCCAAGTTTAAGGTCAAACTCTTCTCAACAAGGGGAGGATGATGGCGATGCATCTTCATCATTGAACATCAATAAGGATCATTCTCTCATTGCTATGGTAAGTGAAACTATGTTGGAGTTCAAAGCTATGTCCAATGTCAAGTCTAGTGAGTTCGAAGTTCTTGTGAGCTTAGTTCTTACTTAGATTAGTTGTTTTAATCATGTTTTAGTTGTTGTTTTGAGTTGACATTTGAATTCCCTAAAATGTACTACTACGTATCATTGAGTTGTAATGAGAACTAGTTAAGTACAAAGAGTCCTAGTTTGTTAGGAGTGTGCAAATGTTTGCGCATGAAGAGTCCTAGTACTAGTAGGATTGTTTGTTTAGAGTCCTTGTACTAGTAGGGGTTGCTTAGTGTTGTAATCATGTGGCAAGCATGTTGAAGAATGCCGTTGGAGTTGATAAAGAATGAGGGAGGAGGATCAGCGTGGCATTGCTTAAAAATAGGAACCACTTCCTATTGATAAGCCTTGCCAACGTCCAACTCTCAACCTCTTTGTTGTACGTGGAAAGGAGGAGTTTGAAACGTGCAAGGAGAGCCAAGGACGTGGAGTTTGTTCCACAATTCAAGCAAGGCGTGCTGAACATGCTTGGTGCCTCAACACCCCACTCTCCTTGTCCTAAGCATCCAATTCATCCATGATCAAGCCATGTTCGACATTATAGCTTAGTGGATGTAGTGCTAATTAATTTCTTTATTTTTAATTTTAGAAAAATCTGAAAATTAGGACATGAACTTGTATTTAAACACTTGAAATCATCAATGAAAAGGAGATTGAAGTTTATGCCTAAAAACAAACCGAGTTATATTCTCAAACAATTGAATTGCTCTTGTTTCTTGGATTTGGAAACACGAGTGATTTGCCTTTGCTTAATTAGTCCTAGCTAGACTAATTTGTGATCTTAGGAACTTTAATTAACTAAGGTGGTGTGTCTGTATCCTTGGAAGATTAAAGCAAGCTAAAGCTATCCCTAAACACATCGTCGAAGTCCTATACTTATCCTTTGTGTTTGATTGTTCGAACTTGATTTCTTGTGAGCTTCGAGTGTTACTCCAAGCCTACAACAATACATAAAAAGTTACTTTTAATTTAAGCCATACAACTGGCTATTTTTCTAAGGTTACAACAGATTTTTGCTTATCACCTTATTGCTTATCCTTATCTTTTATAGTAACTCCACCATCCTTCAGTCGGTTATATCAACTTGTGGGGCCTGGGTTGTACTGCTCGAGGATTCTTCCTTATCTTCCAAGTCCTCAATCATAGGTACAGCTGTCTGCTGGTTTTTGCACATCTGGCATAAGTGTTTATTATTTTATTGCATCCACTTGCAATATTTCTTCAGCGTATCTTTTGTCATAAAATTGTTTGGGATGTATCTTGTTTGAGGAGGCTCATCTGGATGTAGGAGACTGCATACCCATGCTTTCATACTTTCTTCAGCATCGTGGCTATATTCCCTACTTTGAGTTATTATTAATGTATTTATCTCTTTATGATTAATCCATATAGGCGAAGTAATAGCATGACATAAAGCTTCACAAATAACTTTGATTTTTATAGCTCGTTTTTCACTAAGGATATCTTGCACTTCATTAAAATTTATCTCTGGCTGGGCCTTTATTTCTTCAGGAATGATGTACGCAGATGTACATCCTATTTTCACAAACCTCATGGCTGGTTTTATCTCTTGATAAGTAACATCCCCAGTAGCTGTGTAACATCGTACAACAATCATTTTAGATTTTGTAATTTGTAAATAACTTCTGGTTACCTTGTATAGGCTAGGGATTAAGGATAACTCTTCTCCGGTTAGCGTGTATACAGAATTGAGTAATCCGTAATCACAAGCTGCTTTTAAAAACTTTGCATTACAACCTGGTAATGCGATTAACTCGTTTGTTTTTCGAAGAGGGTTGGTAACATATCCTCTTTCTATTTCTCCATGTTTATCTTGGATAGTAACTTGGGGAGCTGTGTTTAGTTTGTTAGCAATAGTCAACTAAGGGGTTCGTTGTCTGTTTTGTTCTAAGGGTTTATTTATCTTTAAAGGAAGTAGTATCTGGGACTAAGCTGGGGTAATCTTCGTCATTGATAAATGTTTTGGGAGAAGTCAGTATTTGGTAATTTAGGAAATCTCTTTTTTGAGAGGGGAATCCATAATCGCTTCTTATAATAGCTTTGCATGTGGCTCGCTATCTTTGGTTAGCACCGGAATTAGAAGAACAGGTTATGTGATTATCGATAAAAGGATAGTTATTTCCGAATTACTTTTAAAGAAAAGAATAGAAGTAGAATATAAGAGAGTCATTAAACAACTAGAATAATGAATAAGGACGAAAAGATTATTGATGAAGAGATAATAAGATATATAATGATGGTCCATTTCAAATGTATAAAACAAATCATAATAGATAATTGCAGAAATTATGAAAGGAAGATTATATTTAATAAAAGATAGAAAAGGAATGATATTAGAAAATAAATTTAAAAGAGAAAGAAGATTAGCTAAAAAAAAGAGATTTAGTAGAAATAACAAACATAGAAAGTAACAATCAAGAAAACAAAGCAATAAATGACATATATAAAAAATTAGATAAATTAGAGAGAAGATATGATGAAAGAATCGGAAAAAATAAAAGAATCAATTAAAATTATACATCATAATACTAAACAAATATTAGACAAAGTTTATAGCAAAATTGATGTTTTCTTTCTTTGTTTTCATTCTTTGAACTAATTGTTCTTCTTCTCCCTTTTTGCATTTTTTCCCTTCTTGAGATATTCTTTCCCTATTTTTTACTATTTTAGCTTTCAACTTGTGTTTACATGGGGTAAATAATGTAAGAAAATCTTTATCTATGCTAATTGGTTTATCTTGTTTAAGGGAATTATTTCCTAATATCATATCTTTTCCTGTTAATTCAAAGCAATATACTCCAATGGTGTATCTAATTTCTTCCGTTCTGGTAAACAATTTTCTTTCATAATTGTGGTTGCTGCTCCGGTATCTACCATCGGTGTGTAGTATCTACTTTTATATCCTTCAAAAATTATTTTTATAAGAATATAAGTTAAATTACTCATTGATTATTCTTGTTTTAAATTGAATTTGGTTATAAGTGTACTCAAAATAGTCTGATTCTATTTTCCAGGGTTTGACTTTGTTTAAAAATTCTTTTCCTAATATAAATTTGTCACTTAGACTTACTTCATATTCTACATTTATATTTTGTGTTGCAATTTTTGTTGTAATAATTACTTTTCCTTTAAGTTTTAAATTATGATATATTATTTTGTCTAATAATTTAGCCATATCGATTGAATTATTTTCCACATTTATATCTATTTGTGCTTTTAAGTTTTCTCCTTCAATTTGTATTATAATATAATAATCTTGTGACTTTAATTGAATAGGTTGATCATTATCTTTTTGTTCTCTAGATCTAGAAAAACTCATTCTTCTTTTTACTATATCTAGTTCTCCATAGCTAGGTTTAGAGTATAATTTTAATCCTTTATCCATTGGTAATAAAAGCTCCATGAATGGGGTATCTATAGTTATTGGTCCTAGTTTATTCTTAGTATAAACTTAGTGTTGATTAGTTACTATGTAAGCATTTTTACATTGTACTGTCATTACTTTAGATATTGGTCCTAGTTTATTCTTAGTATAAACTTAGTGTTGATTAGTTACTATGTAAGCATTTTTACATTGTACTGTCATTACTTTAGATCCATTTAGCATCTTTATTTATTCCATCTAGTTTCCAATACAGAACCAATGCCTTTTCTATATTCCTATCAGTTAATCTAATTGAATAATTTGGTTTAATTATAAACTTTACCTTTTGGTAAATTAGATTTCCTTTAAGTTTAGCTATAATAGCTTTCTCTATAGGTTCTTTAATTATATCATCTCGCTAATTCTAATTCCAACGAAGTATCTATTCCTTCTTGAAACATGCTTTTATTATTATCTCTATTACGCCAATTCTACAAATCTAAAAGTAATTGGTTTATTTCCTAATGATCTGTTAATTTTTGTTATTTCCTCGTTTAGCACTTCCTTTGTTATTAGTGTAACTTTAGTATTACCTTGCACTTGAGTTATATCAATAACGTGTTCTCTATCGCCTATCACTAAATATTCGTTCATATCCTTTCTAAATATTTTCTTGATTAAGTTTCTCTCAAATATCTTATTTGTTGACAAAGTAAATCCTTCATACTTTAATTGATTATACTTTTGAAGATCAAAAATAGCCCTTTGGTCTTTACTTTGTGGAGTAATTTCTTCATCGTAATCTACTTCCTGTCATTCTTTATCTATCACTAGTAGTCTCAACGTTATCTTCTTCGCTAATTATTATTTCATCACTTTCTGTTTCATATTCTAGAACATATATCTCTTCTTCTGGCGGTATATAATTTTTCCCTATTTCATATTCAGCTATATGTAATTCAATAAAGTTAAGATTTTTATTTACTTTAAGATTTTTATTTACTTTATTTTTACATTCTCTTGCTATATGACCTATTTGTCCACAATTTTAGCACCTACAATTCATTGGGTTGTTAATATACTTATAAAATTTTCTTTTTATATAATAATTTCTGTTTAATTTCTTCTTGTGTCTATATTTTCCATATGGTTTAAACCTTTTATACTTCTTATGCCTAAACTTTGGTCTTTTATTTCTACGTGTTTTATTTAATCTATAGCATCCAAATTTTGGTGTTTCATATTTTTCACAAAGCAATCACTTATTTTAGCTTGTTTTTTAAAAGCATTTTGGTTATTAACTTCTGTACAATAGTTTTTATACCAAGTTTGTAAGAAAGATATTTGTTCTCCTAAGGTACTTGATTTAGGTTCTTTAGAATATGCTTCTTGAACCATAGTATTTATAGGAATGGGTAATTTTTCAAAGTATAATTTTCAAAATATAGCTAATTGCTCAGTTGTTTCTATTCCTAATTCTTAATAATTCGTTTGGAAAGCACAATTGTATCTTTTTAGATCTTCTGGGCACATAGAGCATATTTCCATATTATATAATTGAGATTTACTATATTCTTTCTTAGCTTCTATATGTTTTAAATCTGCATTTAAATTTCCAAATTCTCTTATTATAGCAATTTCATATTTTTTTAACATTTGTGTTGACTCTGTCATTTCATGTCCTTCTATCTTAGTACTTCTTATTTATGTTTTGTCTATTGTTCCTATGTGAGTTAACTAGTTTTTAACTATTCCTGTGATAGTTCCTTCAATATAGTTAGATGCAATATTAACTGGGATTTTCGCTTCAATTAATTTTGCATTTATTTTAGCTACTCAATTTCGTATATCTAGATCAACATTTTCTAAACAATCTAAATTTAAGGTCTCTCCTACTTGAATATCTTTTGGTATATAGTTATCTTCTATTTTGCTTCGATACTTCCATATATGTTCATTATTTCTATTGTTACTACCATAATTTCTTTTTTTTCTTAATATAGGTTTATAGTGTCTACTAGTCTTCATGTAATAATAATCGTCATCTTCCGTGAGTACATTAAGATCTTTTTCTTTTTCTGTCATAAATTCAGATTCTGAATATTTTGAGTAACTAAATTCTTGACTAAATTGGTCTGAATTAAAATCTTCATTGTTTACTTCTATATTATTGACTTCAAGTCTTTCTACTCCAGTATCTATTTTTTTTTTGCTAAGAAAGAAAGAATATATTTCCACAAAAAACCCATTTACAACCTAACAACTTCCATATTGTTGAACTGCTCAACTAGGTTGGCCCCTTCAAACAAAGGAAGAGAAGAAAAAACTATACAACTAGAAAAATTACAAGTTCCTAAACCACTATACATCTTGCTCTTTAGCTTTCTTTTGTATTTTGGCAACAATTCTCATTTTAACACTGCATTTAACATCCTGCACAATTTTATCTACTCTGCGTATCTGGGAGTTCCAGATAGCATTATTCCTCTCCTTCCAGATGAAATATATAGCAGCCATAACAGCAGCAATTACAACTTTCTTTTGAATTTGCTCCCTTGAAATCTCCTATTCAGCCACCTTAAGCTAGGTAATATATACTGGGATGTCATTTGAATACCCAACCATCCTATGAAACTATGCTTTGGAACATTGTAGTTGCCCCAGATAGCTTTAGGTTCATGGTGTCTCTCATCCTTATCCTGTAATCTCGTGTAAATGGCAGTAGTACTATACTTCTGTGTAGTTAACCAGTTATGACCACATTTGGCACTTATGAAATCTCTAGCTTTGCAAATAAATTTCACTGCCCAACTTGCATTCTGTGGAGCTTTATATGTCTTCCAATCATTTTGCTTGATATACCTGGTATGAATCCACCTAACACATAGGTTATCTTCCTTCATAGCAATGCTCCAAGCTTGCTTTCCCACAATAGCATTGTTCCAGATAGTTAAGTGTCTGAACCCAAGACCTCCATTTGCTTTAGGCTTGCAAACCTCTTCCCAGCTGACATAACCAGGCCTACTACTGTAACATTGACCAGTCCACAAAAAAGCTCTGCATATGGAATTGATCTGTTTAATTACAGCAGAAGGAAGTATGAAAATTTGTGACCAGTATACACAAATACTGAGCAAGACAGAGTTCACCAACTGTCTTCTGCCTGCAAATGAAATATGTCTAGAACTCCGAGTTCTAATTCTCCCCACCATAGTCTCAGTCAAGTTGGAAGCCAGATCTGCTGCTCAACTCATTGTTATCTGTTTCATTCAGGCCACAACTATATATAGCAGATTTTGTAGGATTAGCCTTGAGCTCAGTTGAAGGATGAAACAGCTTTAATCCTTGAACAATCATACTAACAGACTGGGTATCACCTTTGCAAAATAAGATTAGGTCATCAGCAAAACAAAGGTGATTGAGACCTAATGTTTTACACCTAGGATGAAATTTAAACCCATCTTGCTTGCTAATGAAGGTCATTATCCTAGTGAAATATTCCATACACAGGACAAAAAGGAGGGGAGACATGGGGTCTCCTTGTCTCAAACCCCTTTTTGACATGAAGAAATCAGTTGTGGAGCCATTAACCATCAGTGTGAAAGTTGGGCTGGTCACACAAATCATAATAAGCTTACAGATTTTATCAGGAAACCCCAGAGCTTTCAACATGTCTTCTAAGAATTCCCAGTTTACAGTATCATAAGCCTTCTGTATGTCCACCTTCATGAGGCAACCTTTTTGAGACTGCTTTTTCCTGTACATTTTGACTATATCCTGGCGTAATAGGATGTTGTGCAAAATGCTTCTATTGGAGATAAAAGCACCCTGCCCTTGAGACACAATCTCAGGCAAAACAAGCTTTAATTTCTCACATAACATCTTAGTTATGGCTAGGATTCTTGATTTTTGGAATCAATGTGATGGAAGTCACATTGATGGCCTTCAAAAGCTTTCCAGTGGAAAAGAAATCAAGGACTGCTTCAGAAACCTCCTCTCTAATAGTATCCCAACACTTCTTGAAAAAGAAGCTATTGTATCCATCAAGCCTAGGAGCTTTTTCCTTGGGAATGGAAAATATAGCTCTCTTAACATCACTAGCATTGAATTGACAATCCAGAAGCTCTCTCTGTCTGTCATTCAGAGTATTCACTTGACTGATGATCTTAGTCTTAACAGTACATCTATTCTCCAAAGTCTCTCCCAATAATCTCTCATAATAGCTCACAAAGGCATGCTGCACCTGCTGATCATCATTGACCCATGTTCCCTGACTATCCTGAATGGTATGGATCTTGTTAATGTTCCTTCTGACCTTAAGAGCCGGGTGGAAAAATCTAGTATTGTCATCTCCATCTACAATCCACTTCTCTTTTATTTTCTGTCTAAGAAAGGACAAGTATTTATCCTGAGCTTACCTATAATCCTTTGTAGCTTCCCTCTCTGCAATAGAATGCTCTAAAACATCAGGGTGTTGATGAACCAAATCATGTACAGATAAGAGTTTAGTCCATGCTGCTGCAGCTCTGGCTTGAACATCAGAATATCCACTTCTGTTGAGAGATTTTAAATCAGTTTTCAACCTTTTAAGCTTTTGGAACACCTTATACATTTTGCACACTACAATAGGAACCTCCCAAGCCTTGTTCACAATTTCAAAGAATTGTGGTGACTCCACCCACATATTAAAAATCCTGAAAGGTTTTTTTACCCTGGTGCTCCTTGTACACACTCAACACTCCAGGGTAGTGATCAAAATCACCCTCATGAAGGTACCTAATCTCAGCATTATCAAACTTATCCAGCCATTGATCAATTACCATAGCTCGGTCAATTCTAGAGAAAACCCTTTGAGCCCCCTCTTGTTTATTAGACCAAGTATAAAACCACCCTATACTTTTCATATCCAGCATCCCACAACTCTCAACACAATCTCTGAAATCCTTTATCTCAGTGGCTCTCACAGGAGACCCAACCCTCTCATCCATATTTAAAACAACATTAAAGTCTCCCATTATTACCCATGGGATATCATTTTATTGCACATGCTTAATATCAATCCACAGTTGCTCTCTCTCCCTTCTCCCATTAAAACCATACACAAAGGAGCAATTAAAAGCTGGGTGAGCTCCTCCTGGATCAACTCTACAATGCACTAATTGAGCAGTGACATGCTTCACAGTTACAGTAAAAGACCCTGGTTGCCAACCCACAATAATTCTTCCCCTATCAATGACACCACTGTTAGTTATGAAGCACCATCCTTGACATAAATTCTGATACAATTTTCCCATACTAGCCATTTTCACTTTAGTTTCAAGAAGACTAAACATTTTAATGTTATGAGCAGAAATAAATCTCCTCACTTCACATTGCTTGTTCCTCCTGTTTAGCCCTCTAACATTCCACACCAGAACATTATCCATGTTTAATTTCAGGGACCTCTAACCCCTGCATCTCTTCTGGTGGTACTTCAACATCATAGAACAATGCTTCAGTTGTTGTGGAATCCAGAATGTCAAACTGATTCCATAAAGGTGTTACAACAGTTATGCCCTTCACAACTTGTGTGGGTACCTTTATGTTAGAAACAAGCTGCTCCTGTTCCTGTCTAACCTCATTTCTCACCTGAGCCTTTGCCTTATTCTCATTATCACCAGAATTAGTTAACACTGGAGCTTTAACCTGCCATACCTTTTTCACCTTCTTTTTAGGAACACAAATCTCATGAGAATGCCCATAACCTTTACAGTTACTGCAAACTATAGGCTTCCATACATATTGCACATTCTGTGTTTTCACCTCTCCAGTCTCACTTTTAAATTGTACATGGTCAGGGAAATCTTGATTGACATTCACTTCAATCATCACTTTGGCATATAGTAACTTTTCTCTTTTCTGAGTGGCCTGATCCACTTGTAAGAATTTACCTATAGGACTTATGATCTTGGTTAAACTCTTTTCCCCCCAGTACTTCAGATCAAGCCTAGGTAATTCAACCCATATTGGAACCATCTCCACAGATGACATGTTCCAATCCTCATCAGCACTCCAAGGTTTCAGTATGACAGGTTTTCCATCAAAGAACAAGAGCCCATCATCCAGAACTGAATCTCTTTGCGCTCTAGTGGTAAACCTGATTATTGTCATTCCTTCCTTGAAAGGTGCCAATTTATCTATACCAGTTTCCCCCAATGTCGACGAAAAAACCCTTCTATTACAGCAAATGGAGGTTTCGCACCCAACATATAACCCACAATTGAATTTTCCCAGAAATCTATCTCTTCCTGGATGTCTTCCCATTCAATTTCAGGCAAAATATGTTCAGATTCCATGTTATTACCACCATTAGAATCCATAGCAATAACATCATTCCTTTTAGGTGAATTAGAGTTCAATTGATTATTATTCAATGACACCCTTATTTCACCCTCATGAGATTTTGACCCATTTTTCGACCCACTATTTATCACATTCAACCATTCTGAAAACAATTGTTTCTCTACAGATTGCTTCTTCAATTCAATTAAGGAAGATTTAGGGGAAAGAATCTCACCTTCCTCTTCGTTACTCAAATTGCCATCCTCCAATTCTGGTTCTTCAGTCTCAGTTGCCATTGAGCGAGTTTTCCTTACTACTGTCAATGGCGGATCATTACTCTTAGCCTTCCCCTTGCTTCCATTCTTGACATTCTTCGATCCTCAACTTTTGCCCATGGCGCCCAGGAAACTGGAAAAAACGCGGGAGAGAGTTAATTTAAAAAAGAAAGGAAAAAAACTTTTGGTTGGATACTCCAGTATCTATTGTTTCTATAGTTTTATTCATTATTGTTTCTTCATCTGATTCTTGAATTTCTGATATTTCACTTTTTTCTTTTACATTCAATATAAGTTGTTCTTCTATTTTGTCAAATCTGTTGTTATTCTCTATTTTAAACTTTTGTATTTCATCGCTAAAATTATTTTCTACTCTATAAACTTTGTCGAATATTTGTTTAGTATTATGATGTATAATTTTTATTGATTCTTCTATTTTCCTGATTGTTTCATCATATCTTCTCTCTAATTTATCTAATTTTTTATATATGTCATTTATTATTTTGTTTTCTTGATTGTTATTTTCTATATTTGTTATCTCTACTAAGTCCCTTTCTTTAGCTAATCTTCTTTCTCTTTCAAATTCATCTTCTAATATCATTTCTTTTCTATCTTTTATTAAATATAATCTTCCTTTCATAATTTTCGCAAATTATCTATTATGATTTATTTTATATATTTGAAATGGACCATCATTATATCTTATTAATTCTTCATCAATAATATTTTCGTCTTTATTCATTATTCTAGTTGTTTAATGACTCTCTTATATTCTACATCTATTCTTTTCTTTAAATGTAATTTGGGAAATAACTAAGAGTATTCTTTAAATATCTTTTTATCTATATTTTCATAACCCTGTTCTTCTAATTCTAGTGGAACTTTTGTATTGCTAGACTCAGTTTTGCTATCCTTTAATAATTGTATAATTAATAATATATTTGTATTTATTATCTTTAGGTTATTTACTAGATTACCTTCTTGCTCTAATTCACTCATATGTATAAGATTGATTAATTTTTCTTATATTCATCATAATCTTTGTGTGCTTTACTAGCAATATCTTCTTGTTTTTTTATTTGTATATTTAACATTTCTATTTGGTTGTCTAAGTTTTTAAATTTTTTTTCAACATTATTGGTCTTTGTAAGTTTTTCTTTTTCTGCTATCATTTCTTTATTTATTCTAGTCATTCTTCTTTTATTTCGGTTTCCTATGTTTTTAATATCTGCTTTTAAAATTATTATCATTACTTTTAATTTTTCTCTTCTTATAGCCTTTTTAATTTGAGATTTAATTGTCATATATATAACGAATTATGTATATGTTTGAGTTCTATTTTTCTTTTTAAGAGTTTATTTTTCTTAATTTGGGTTTTAGTTATTAATCTAATTAAAGCATCTTTTGTTTTAATATCTTTCCTTCTATGTGCTTCATATAAATAATTTTAATAACCATCTATTTTAGTTTGTAAATTCATGATTTGAAAATCAAAAATAAATTTTCTAATATCTATATTTATTTTAACGTTTCTTATTTGTGTTTTCATATACGCAGTGAATCTTGTATTTGAGATTTTCTTATAAACTTTGGTTGAACTCAATCCCTTCATTTATAATATACCTTAATCGATTAATTATAGTTCTATCATCCATCATATAAGTATTACTAATCCGCCCTTCAACTCTTAAGCTTAAAAGCACATAAGTAAGATCACACCTGTTCACCTCACCACATAGGTTTTACGTATTCGTCCCACAAATGACCTTCTCATATTCTTATCTTCTATAGTAACTCCACCATCCTTTAGTCGGTTATATCAACTTACTTTGAAGATAAGCTTTGGTCTTTTATTTCTACGTTATGGATTCCCTTCACAAAAAAGGGATTTCCTAAACTACCAAATACAGACTTCTCCCAAAATATTTATCAATGATGAAGATTACCCCAGCTTAGTCCCATATACTACTTCCTTTAAAGACAAATTAACCCTTGGAACAAAACAGACAATGAACCCATTAGTTAGACAATATATATCAAATTTCCTGACTATTGCCAACAAACTAAACACAGCTCCCCAAGTTACTATCCAAGATAAACATGGAGAAATAGAAAGAGGATATGTTACTAATTCTCTTCGAAAAACAAACGAGTTAATCGCATTACCAGGTTGTAATGCAAAGTTAATAAAAGCACCTTATGATTGCGGATTACTCAATTCCGTATACACACTAAACGGAGAAGAGTTATTCTTAATCCCTAGCCTATACAAGGTAACCAGAAGTTATTTATAGATTACAAAATCTAAAATGATTTTCGTACGGTGATATACAACTACTGGGGAAGTTACTTATCAAGAGATAAAACCAGCCATGAGGTTTGTGTAAATAGGATGTACAATTTTAATCCTTTATCCATTGGTAATAAAAGCTCCATGACTGGGATATCTATAATTATTGGTCCTAGTTTATTCTTAGTATAAACTTGGTGTTGATTAGTTAGTATGTAAGCATTTTTACATTGTACTGTCATTACTTTAGATCCATTTAGCATCTTTATTCCATCTAGTTTCCAATACATAACCAATGCCTAGTCTATATTCCTATCAGTTAATCTTATTGAATAATTTGGTTTAATTATAAACCTTAACTTTTGGTAAATTAGATTTCCTTTGAGTTCAGCTATAATAGCTTTCTCTATAGGTTCTTTAATTTTATCATCTGCTAATTCCAATTGCAACGGCTATCCCTTCTTTAAAACATGCTTTTATAATTATTTCTGTCGCTGCCAATTCTACAAATCTAAAAGTAATTGATTTATTTCCTAATGATTTGTTAATTTTTGTTATTTCCTTGTTTAGCACTTCCTTTGTTATTAGTGGAACTTTCGTATTACCTTGCACTTGTGTTATGTCAATAACGTGTTCTCTATCCGCTATCACTAAATATTCGTTCTTACCCAATCTGAATATTTTCTTGATTATGTTTCTCTCAAATATCTTATTTGTTGACAAAGTAAATCCTTCATACTTTAATTGATTATACTTTTGAAGATAAAAAATAGCTCTTTGGTCTTTACTTTGTGGAGTAATTTCTTCATCGTAATCTACTTCCTGTAATTCTTTATCCATCACTAGTACTCTCAACGTTATCTTCTTCGCTAATTATTATTTCATCACTTTCTGTTTCATATTCTAGAACATATATCTCTTCTTCTTGCGGTATATTACTTTTCCCTATTTCATATTCAGCTATATGTAATTTAATAAAGTTAATATTTTTATTTACTTTAGGATTTTTATTTACTTTATTTTTACATTCTCTTGCTATATGACCTATATACTCTTTTATCATTATTGTATATGTATTTCAATACAGCACCATAACCATTATTAATTTAAATAGCATCAGTTTCTACTATCCACACAAATTCCTTATCTTCATCTGGAAAACTTAATTTTGGTAATTTTCTAACTAGTTCTTTGATTTTTTCCAAATTTTTTGAATTGGTATCTGTCCACCTAAAATCATGATCTTTTTTCAGCTTTTTAGTAAGTGGTTCTGTAAATTGTGATAATTTTGGAGTAAATTCTCTAACTTGGTTTACTATTCCTAAGTAAAACATATAGAAGCTAAGAAAGAATATAGTAAATCTCAATTATATAATATGCTCTATGTGCCCAGAAAATCTAAAAAGATACAATTGTGCTTTTCAAATGAATTATTATGAATTAGGAACAGAAACAAGTGAGCAATTAGCTATATTTTGAAAATTATAATTTGAAAAATTACCCATTCTTATAAATACAATGGTTCAAGAAGCATACTCTAAGTAACCTAAATCAGGTACCTTAGGAGAACAAATAACTTTCTTACAAACTTGGTATAAAAACTTGATCCAAATGCAACCCTCACTTTCTCTTCTAATTTAGGTTGAATTGGTTTTAATAATTTTGCTCCTTTTTGGTGAACTAGAACAGATAGATAAAACTGAAAATTTAACTATAGCTCTCAAGACATACTCAAAGAACTACATGATCTTGATACAACTAAATAAGACACACTGAATTTAGTCTATTAATCCTAAACAACCAAGACACACTCAAGTTGTAATAGGGGTTTTGAGACACACTCAAAGAAACACTTTTTTTAATTCAAACTTCAATCTGATTACTATTCTCATTAGCTTTCCATATATAGAGGAATGGAGCAGCAAAAAGAAGCCAAAAACCCCCTTGAAAATAGTCCAAAATGAACATCCACAAGGAGTTACAAAGGAGTTACAAAAACTCCTTAAATCACGCCTATCATTAAGCCTCATCAATGGGCTGTTACAAGCATGTTATAATCAGTAAATGATGAGCTTAAACTACTCCTAATCACACACCTAACCAGCTCTAAAATGCTGGCCGAATTGAGTTACTTAAAGACTATACTCAAGGCTTTATTACATGCTAAAAAAATAACAACAAAAGCAAATAAAACCCAAAGAGAACTTGGGCCTTCAATTCACACGTCCAACACATGTCCACTTCTTGTTGTTGCTGCAAATTTAGGTTGGGCTTCATCCATGACATGCAACACTTAAATTCAGCCTAAAACTTATCCAAATTTAGTTTTTGACCACTTTTTTCGTAAGTTCAGAATGTGAACTTATTGATGGACCTATTAAAGTCCACGAAATTAGCCAAATTGACCGAATTATGGCTGTTAGAAATATAAGTATCAACACTGATAGTTCTAATTCCTCATATAATACATGGGTTTTTCTTTTGGACCTTGGACTTGCATCATTCTCCCTTTCTTCAAAAAAGTTTGCCCTCAAACTTGGTTTTTCAAAGTATGAAAAGTGATCTCTTATAGTGAAGATTGGACCAGGTTTGAAGAGTTTCCTTTTGTTGTTTACCCTCTTAAGATTTCTTTTGTTCACCTTTTCAATTTTTTCTCTCATTTTCTCCCATGAATTTTGAAATACTCCCACTCTCTTATTTTCATCTTGTTATTCTCTTAATAACTCATTTAGAGACGAGTTATCACAAGAAGTACCCCTTTCTTGGTTTTCTTTCACAACCAAAGCCTCCCCATTTGATTCCACTAGATTTTCATATGAATTACAAATTACAAGAGGGGTGCAAGCAATGGTAAAGATAAAGTAAGTTTACTTTCCACATCACTTGGATACATTGAAGTAACCATGTTTGAACTTGTGATACTTTCATCATCACTATCACAAGAACCTTTCTCGGGAGAATCTTCTTCAAAGGGATCCAAATTCGTGACATCATATGAGCTGATAAGCGATCTCTTTTGAAAAAAAGTTCCTTTAAAAGCAAGTTCTTGAAAACTATTTTCTTGCCCTTGTTCTTCTTTAAAGTCTTGAATTATTTCTTTCTTTTCAAGAGCAACTTTAAAATTGTTTTCCATGTTCAATTTCAAGTGTTCGATCCATTACCCTATTTCTTTCATCTTCTTCATCAAAACTTTGGTAGTCATCCATGGACACATAAAACTTATTAGGACAGGAATGGTATGTATGCCTATAACCATGGCATTTTGAACATCTTGCACCATCAAGCTTCCCAATTTCAAAGAAAATATCTTCCCACATTCTTTCTTTTTTCCTCTCTTCTTTTTTCACTGATTTTTTCTCCATGTTCTCCAATTTTTGAGTTATAACCTGTAACATCTTAGCAATATCATCACGAGCCATGGTTTTTTTTTCACTATTTTACTAGACTATTAATGTTACAATAATGAATCTGCCCGTAACTTCAAACAACAGAACAAAAATGTAAAAGGCCTTGACACTCTCAAAGGCTTACAGATTCAGAAAATTCAAGAAATTTTAAGCAATTTAAAAAAAAAACTCCTTAAAAGCTTTCCGGACGAAGGAGAAATCTGCCTTTGAAGTTGAGTGCGTTGGATTTGCTTCCTTTTGGCGCAGTTGCGAGAAACTTGCCCTGTTTAATATCTAAAAAATTCACAAAAATCTGAAAAATTATGTGAGTATTCTAGACAAAAAGTATACAGAATAAAAAAAAATCATCCAATTTAGACTCCTGAAGGCCAAGAAATTGCCCTTCAAAGTCATACGAAAAACTTAATGTTTTCTGCCCGTTTTGTTTCACCACCGAAACGCGATTTTTCTGCAAGATCTCCACGCCAAAGCTCGGATACCAAATGATCCAAATGCAACCATCACTTTCTCACCTAATTTAGGTTGAATTGGTTTTAATAATTTTGCTCCTTTTTGGTGAACTAGAACAAATAGCTAAAACTGAAAATTTAACTATAGCTCTCGAGACACACTCAAAGAACTACAGGATCTTGATACAACTAAATAAGACACACTCAATTTAGTCTATCAATCCAAAATAACCAAGACACACTCAAGTTGTAATAGGGGTTTTGAGACACACTCAAAGAACTACAGGATCTTGATACAACAAAAGAAGACACACTCAATTTAGTCTATCAATCCTAAACAACCAAGACACATTGAAGTTGTAATAGGGGTTTTGAGACACACTCATAGAAAGTTTCAGAAAGAAACACTTTTTTTAATTCAAACTCCAATCTGATTTCTATTCTCATTAGCTTTCTATATATAGAGGAATGGAGCAGCAAAAAGAAGCCAAAAACCCCCTTGAAAATAGTCCAAAATGAACAGCCACAAGGAGTTACAAAGGAGTTACAGAAACTCCTTAAATCACGCCTATCATTAAGCCTCATCAATGGGCTGCTACAAGCATGTTATAATCAGCAAACGCTGAGCTTAAACTACTCCTAATCACACACCTAATCAGCTCTAAAAAGCTGGCCCAATTGAGTTACTTAAAGACTATACTCAAGGCTTTATTACATGCTAAAAAAATAACAACAAAAGCAAATAAAACCCAAAGAGAACTTGGGCCTTCAATTCACACGTCCAACTCATGTCCACTTCTTGTTGTTGCTGCAAATTTAGGTTGGGCTTCATTCAGGACATGCAACACTTGAATTCGGCCTAAAACATATCCAAATTAAGTGTTTGACCACTTTTTCCGTAAGTTCAGAATGTGAACTTATTGGTGGACCTATTAAAGTCCACGAAATGAGACAAATTGACCGAATTATGGCCGTTAGAAATATAAGTATCAACACTGATAGTTCTAATTCCTCATATAATGCTAAATGGATCTAAAGTATATACTTCGTTGGAATTGGAATTAGCAAATGATAGAATTAAAGAACCTATAGAGAAAGTTGTTATAGCTGAACTTAAAGGAAATCTAATTTACCAAAAGGTAAGGTTCATAACTAAACCAAATTATTCAATAAGCTTAACTGATAAGAATATAGAAAAGGCATTGGTTCTGTTTTGGAAACTAGATGGAATAAATATGCTGTAATCAAATTAATAACTAAAACCAAAATTAAGAAAAATAAACTCTTAATAAGAAGAATAGAACTCAAACATATACAAAATTCGTTATATATATGACAATAAAATCCACAATTAAAAAGGCTATAAGAAGAGCAGGATTAAAGATAATGATAAGAATTTTAGAAGCAGATATTAAAAACTTAGGAAACCGAAATAAAAGAAGAATGGCTAGAATAAATAAAGAAATGATAGCAAAAAAACAAAACTAACAAAGGACAATAATGTTGAAGAAAAATTAAAGGACTTAGACAACCAGATAGAAATGTTAAATATACAAATAAAAGAACAGGAAGATATAGCTAGTCAAGCACATAAATATTATGATGAATATAAGAAAAATAAATCAATCTTATACATATGAGTGAATTAGAGCAAGAAGGTAATCTAGTAAATAACCTAAAGATAATTAATACAAATATATTATTAATTATACAATTATTAAAGGATAGCAAGACTGAGTCTAGCAATACAAAAGTTCCACTAGAATTAGAAGAACAGGGTTATGAGATTATCGATAAAAAGATATTAAAAAATACTCTCGGTTATTTCCCGAATTACTTTTAAAGAAAAGAATAGAAGTATAATATAAGAGAGTCATTAAACAACTAGAATAATGAATAGAGACGAAAAGATTATTGATGAAGAAATAATAAGATATAATGATGGTCCATTTCAAATATATAAAACAAATCATAAAGAAATTATGAAAGGAAGGTTATATTTAATAAAAGATAGAAAAGAAATGATATTAGAAAATCAATTTGAATGAGAAAGAAGATTAGCTAAAGAAAGGGACTTAGTAGAGATAACAAACATAGAAAGTAACAATCAAGAAAACAAAATAATAAATGACATATATAAAAAATTAGATAAATTAGAGAAAAGATATGATGAAAGAATCAGGAAAATAGAAGAATCAATAAAAATTATACACAAATAACTTTAATTTTTATAGCTTGTTTTTCACTAAGGATATCTTGTACTTCATTAAAGTTTATCTCGGGCTGGGCCTTTATATTATCAGGAATGATGTACGCAGATGTACATCCTATTTTCACAAACCTCATGGCTGGTTTTATCTCTTGATAAGTAACTTCCCCGGTAGCTGTGTAACACCGTACAAAAATCATTTTAGATTTTGTAATCTGTAAATAACTTCTGGTTACCTTGTATAGGCTAGGGATTAAGGATAACTCTTCTCCGGTTAGTATGTATATTGAGTAATCCGTAGTCATAAGCTGCTTTTATTAACTTTGCATTACAACCTGGTAATGTGATTAACTCGTTTGTTTTTCGAAGAGGATTAGTAACATATCCTCTTTCTATTTCTCCATGTTCATCTTGGATAGTAACTTGGGGAGCTGTGTTTAGTTTGTTGGCAATAGTCAAGAAATTTGATATATACTGTCTAACTAAGGGATTCATTGTTTGTTTTGTTCCAAGGGTTAATATGTCTTTAAAGGAAGTAGTATCTGGGACTAAACTAGGGTAATCTTCAACATTGATAAATGTTCTAGGAGAAGTTTGTATTTGGTACTTTAGGAAATCTCTTTTTTGAGAAGGGAATCCATAACTTCTTCTTATAATAACTTTGCCTTTGGCCTGGGATCTTTGGTTAGCACCATTATCTTGTTCTTGATATCTCTAGCCACTGTCATTATCTTTAGAGCCTTCTCTACTTCTTTTCACTCGATCAAGCTCTTCTAAAAATATATTTATCAATAGTTTTTGTTCTTGATTCTCTTGAATCAATTGTTGAACTAACTCTGGAGAGATAATCTGCATAATAATTTTCATTAGTTTAAAATAAAGAGAGGTAGAAAAATAACTATAGATACCCCATTCATGGAGCTTTTATTACCAATGGATAAAAGGATTAAAATTATACTCTAAACGTAGCTATGGAGAACTAGATATAGTAAAAAGAAGAATGAGTTTTTCCAGATCTTGAGAACAAAAAGATAATGATCAACCTATTCAATTGAGGTCACAATATTACTATATTATAATACAAATTGAAGGAGAAAACTTAAAAGCACAAATAGATATAAATGTGGAAAATAATTCAATCTATATGGATAAATTATTAGACAAAATAATGTACAATAATTTAAAACATAAAGGAATAGTAATTATTACAAAAAAAATTGCAACACAAAATATAAATATCGAATATGAAGTAAGCCTAAGTAACAAAATTATATTAGGAAAAGAATTTTAATCAAAGTCAAACCCTAGAAAAAAGAATCAGACTATTTTGAGTACACTTATAACCAAATTCAATTTAAAACAAGAATAATCAATGAGTAATTTAACTTATACTCTTATAAAAAAAAAATTTGAAGGATTTAAAAGTAGATACTACACACCGATGGTAGATACAGGGGCAACAACCACAATTTGGAACAAAATATTAATTATACCTCGAGTATATTGCTTTGAATTAACAGGAAAATATATGATATTAGGAAATAATTTCTTAACCAATATAAACCAATTAGCATAGGTAAAGATTTTTTTACATTATTTACCCCATGTAAACACAAGTTGAAAGCTAGAATAGTAAAAAATAGAGAAAGAATATCTCAAGAATGGGAAAAATGTAAAAAGGGAGATGAAGAACAACTAGTTAAAAGAAGGAAAACAAAGAAAGAAAACATCAATTTTGCAATAATAGATATTGGAATTTTATATTTAGATTAAATTACCCCTTTAAAAATAAAATTAGAAGAACTATGTAATGAAAATCCATTAGCAAATTGGCATAAACACAGAACTGAAATACAAATTATATTAAAAGATCAAAATAGTATAATATCTCAAAAACCCTTCAATAATACACAAAGAGATGAAGAAGAATTTTAAATGCATATAACATAATTATTAGCAGGAACATTAATTAGGCCAAGTAATTCTAAACATATAGCAGTAGTGCATTTATAGTTAACAACCATTCAGAACAAAAAAGGGGAAAAACAAGAATGGTTATTGATTATAGAATTTTAAATGAGAAAAAAATTACATACAATTATCCCATACCTAATAAAATACTAAAAATGAGACAAATACAAAGATATAATTACTTATCAAAGTTTGATTGTAAAAGTACCTAATGGATTCTATGAATGGAACGTATTACCATTTGGATATAAAAATACCCCTGGAAGATTCCAAGCATTTATGGATAAATATCTAAATCCATTACCAAATTGTGTAGTATATATTGATGACATACTAATATACTCCAAAACACAAGAAGAACATTATAAATTATTAGAACAATTTATAGAAATAATAAAGAATAGTGGAATAGTCTTAAGTAAAAAGAAAATGGAAATATTTAAAACACAAATAGAATTTTTAGGATTCGAAATAGATAAAGCAGGACAAAAAATGCAAGAACATATAGCTCAAAAAATCATAGAATTTCAAAGGGAAATTCATACCAAGAAAGAATTACAAAAATTCTTAGAAATAGTAAACCAAGTCGGAGAATTTGTTCTAAAATTATCACAATTTACAGAACCACTTACTAAAAAGCTGGAAAAAGATCATGATTTTAGGTGGACTGATACCAATTCATAAATTTTGGAAAAAATCAAAGAACTAGTTAGAAGATTACCAAAATTAAGTTTTCCTGATGAAGATAAGGAATTTGTGTGGATAGTAGAAACTGATGCTAGCGAAATTAGTAATGGTTATGGTGCAGTATTGAAATACAGATACAATAATGATAAAAGAGAATATATATGCAGATACCATTCAGGAACATTCAAGGCAAATGAAATAAATTAGGATATTAATAAAAAGGAGCTAAAAGCAGTTAAATATGGTATTAAAAAGTTTGAACCTTATATTGTTTACAAAAAATTTATATTAAGAACGGATAACTGGACTATTAAGTCTTGGCTGACACAGAAATTACAAGATTCCATTAAAAGGAAGGAAATAAATAGGATTATAGGCGATATCAAAAATATGAGTTTACGGTTGAATTATTAAAAACTAATAAAAATTATTATGCAGATTATCTCTCCAGAGTTATTTCAACAATTGATTCAAGAGAATCAGGAACAAAAACTATTGATAAATAAGTTATTAGAAGAGCTTGATCTAGTGCAAAGAAGTAGAGAAAGCTCTAAAGATAATGACAGTGGCCAGAGATATCAAGAACAAGATAATGGTGCTAACCAAAGATCCCTGGCCAAAGGCAAAGCAATTATAAGAAGAAGTTATGGATTCCCTTCTCAAAAAAGAGATTTCCTAAACTACCAAATGCAGACTTCTCCCAAAACATTTATCAATGACGAAGATAACCCCAACTTAGTCCCAGATACTACTTCCTTTAAAGACAAATTAACCCCTGAAACAAAACAGACAATGAACCGCTTAGTTAGACAGTATATATCAAATTTCCTGACTATTGCCAACAAACTAAACACAGCTCCCCAAGTTACTATCCAAGATAAACATGGAGAAATAGAAAGAGGATATGTTACTAATCCTCTTCGAAAAACAAATGAGTTAATCGCATTACCAGTTTGTAATGCAAAGTTAATAAAAGCAGCTTATGATTACGGATTGCTCAATTCCGTATACACGCTAACTTAGGAGAAGAGTTATCCTTAATCCCTAGCCTATACAAGGTATCCGAAATTACTTACATATTACAAAATCCAAAATGATTTATCTACGGTGTTACACGCCTATTGGGGAAGTTACTTATTAAGAGATAAAACCGGCCATGAGGTTTGTGAAAATAGGATGTACATCTGCGTACATCATTCTTGATGAAATAAAGGCCCAGCCAGAGATAAAATTTAATGAAGTGTAAGATATCCTTAGTGAAAAACGAGCTATAAAAATTAAAGTTATTTGTGAAGCTCTATGTCATACTATTACTACGCCTATATGGATTAATCATAAAGAGATAAATACATTAATAATAACTCAAAGTAGGGAATATAGCCACGATGCTGAAGAAATTATGAAAGCATGGGTATGGAGTCTCCTACATGCAGATGAGCCTCCTCAAACAAGATACATCCCAAACAATTTTATGACAAAAGATTCGTTGAAGAAATATTGCAAGTGGATGCAGCAAAATAATAAACACTTATGCCAGATGTGCAAAAACCAGCAGACAACTGTACCTATGATTGAAGACTTGGAAGATAAGGAAGAATCCTCTAGCAGTACAACCCAGACCCCATAAGTTGATATAACCGACTACAGGATGGTGGAGTTACTATAGAAGATAAGGATAAGAGATAAGGTGATAAGCCAAAAATCTGTTGTAACCTTAGAAAAATAGCCAGCTGTATGGCTTAAATTAAAAGTAACTTTTTATGTACGTACTATGTAATATCGTTTGCCTATAAATAATAAAGAAAAACCTTGGTGAGGGATCATCAAGGAGTTTACTATAAAAAATCTTCTCTCTTACCTCTCTCTCAACTTCAAAAATTCTGGTAGTTTTTCAATTATTTTCTCAACCACGCAAAGTTGGTATCAGAGCTTGGAGAAGTTATTTTCATATCAGGATAATCATTCATAGTTATGGAAGAAGCTAAGGAAAAATTCTATCTTATGAACTAAGTATAAATTCAATCCTTTAGTTTATACTAATGTGGAGATCCGTAATAATAATTCTATAACTTCATATAGGACTGGTAGTATCTTAAATATGCTCTCCTCGATTTAGGAAAATGATGCTTTTAAACCAAGAGACAACTAGTAGTAGTAGTCCTTCTATGCCGTTGAATATGAGAAGGTTGTTGTGGACAGAATACGTAAAACTTATGTGGTGAGGTGAAAAGGTGTGATCTTACTCAATTTGCTTTTAAGCGTAAGAGTAGTAGAGCGGATTAGTAATACTTATATGAAGGATGATAGAACTATTATTAACAGATTAAGGTATATTATAAACGAAGGGATTGAGTTCAACCAAAGTTTATACAAAATATATATACAAAATAAAAGATTTACTGCGTATATGAAAACACAAATAAGAAACGTTAAAAGAAATATATATATTAGAAAATTTATTTAAGATTTTAGAATCATGAATTTACAAACTAAAATAGATGGTTATGACAATTATTTATATGAAGCACGTAGAAGGAAAGATATTGAAACAAAAGATGCTTTAATCAAATTAATAACAAAAACCCAAATTAAGAAAAATCAACTCTTAAAAAGAAAAATAGAACTCAAACATATACAAAATTCGTTATATATATGACAATAAAATCACAAATTAAAAAGGCTATAAGAAGAGCAGGATTAAAGATAATGATAACAATTTTAGAAGCAGCTATTAAAAACATAGGAAACCGGAATAAAAGAAGAATGGCAAGAATAAATAAAGAAATGATTGCAGAAAGATCAAAACTAACAAAGGATAATAATGTTGAAGAAGAACTAATAAAATTAGACAACCAAATAGAGATGTTAAATATACAAATAAAAGAACATGAAGATATAGCTAGCCAAGCACATAAAGATTATGATGAATATAAGAAAAATAAATCAATCTTATACATATGAGTAAATAAGAGCAAGAAGGTAATCTAGTAAATAACCTAAAGATAATAAATGCAATCTTATTATTAATTATTCAATTATTAAAGGATAGCAAGACTGAGTCTAGCAATACAAAAGTTCCACTAAAATTTTTGAAGTAGAGAGAGAGGTAAGAGAGAAGATTTTTTGTAATGAACTCCTTAATGATACCTCACCAAGGTTTTTTATTTGTTATTTATAGGCAAACGATATTACATAGGACGTACATAAAAAGTTACTTTTAATTTAAGCCATACAGCTGGCTATTTTTCTAAGGTTACAACAGATTTTGGCTTATCACCTTATCTCTTATCCTTATCTTCTATAGTAACTCCAACATCCTTTAGTCGGTTATATCAATTAGTGGGGCCTGGGTTGTAATGCTAGAGGATTCTTCCTTATCTTCCAAGTCTTCAATCATAGGTACAGCTGTCTGCTGATTTTGCACATCTCGCATAAGTGTTTATTATTTTGTTGCATCCACTTCTAATATTTCTTCAACGTATCTTTTGTCATAAAATTATTTGGGATGTATCTTGTTTGAGAAGGCTCATCTGGATGTAGGAGACTCCATACCCATGCTTTCATTGTTTCTTCAGCATCGTGGCTATATTCCCTACTTTGAGTTATTATTAATGTATTTATCTCTTTGTGATTTAATCCATATAGGCGTAGTAATAGCATGACATAGAGCTTCACAAATAACTTTGATTTTTATAGCTCGTTTTTCACTAAGGATATCTTGCACTTCATTAAAGTTTATCTGTGGTTGGGCCTCTATTTCTACAGGAATGATGTACGCGAGATGTACATCCTATTTCCACAAACCTCATGGCTGGTTTTATCTCTTGATAAGTAACTTCCACAATAGTTGTGTAACATCGTACAAAAATCATTTTAGATTTTGTAATCTGTAAATAACTTCTGGTTACCTTGTATAGGCTAGGGATTAAGGATAACTCTTCTCCGGTTAGTGTGTATACGGAATTGAGTAATCCGTAATCATAAGCTGCTTTTATTAACTTTGCATTACAACCTGGTAACGCGATTAACTCGTTTATTTTTCGAAGAGGATTAGTAACATATCCTCTTTTCTATTTCTCCATGTTTATCTTGGATTATAACTATGAAAGATTATCCTGATATGAAAGTAATTTCTCCAAGCCCTGATTCCAACTTTGCGTGGTTAAGAAAATTATTGAAAAACTACCAAAATTTTTGAAGTAGAGAGGAAGGTAAGAGAGAAGATTTTTTGTAATGAACTCCTAGATGATACATCACCACGGTTTTTTCTTTGTTATTTATAGGCAAACGATATTACATAGGACGTACATAAAAAGTTACTTTTAATTTAAGCCATACATCTGGCTATTTTTCTAAGGTTACAACAGATTTTGGCTTATCACCTTATCTCTTATCCTTATCTTCTATAGTAACTCCACCATCCTTTAGTCAGTTTTATCAATTTCTGGGGCCTGGGTTGTAATGTTAGAGGATTCTTCCTTATGTTCCAAGTCTTCAATCATAGGTACAAATTGTCTGCGATTTTTCTTGGTAGGTTGAAGTTGGTATCGAGCTTGGAGAAGTTATTTTCATATCAGAATAATCTTTCATAGTTATGGAAGAAGCTAAGGTAAAATTCATTCTTATGAACTAAGTATAAATTCAATCCTTTAGTTTATAATAATGCTGAGATCCATAATAATAATTCTATAACTTCATATAGGACTTGTACTATCTTAAATATGCTCTCCTCGATTTCGTAAAATCATGCTTTTAAACCAAGAGACAACTGGTAGTAGTAGTCCTTTTATGCCGTTGAATATGAGAAGGCTGTTGTGGACACAATACGTAAAACCTATGTGGTGAGGTGAAAAGGTGTGATCTTACTTAATTTGCTTTTAAGCTTAAGAGTTGAAGGGCGGATTAGTAATACTTATATGAAGGATGATAGAACTATGATTTACAGATTGAAGTATATTATAAATGAAGGGATTGAGTTCAACCAAAGTTTATAAGAAAATCTCAAATACAAGATTCACTAAGTATATGAAAACACAAATAAGAAACGTTAAAAGAAATATAGATATTAGAATTTTTTTTTTGAGATTTTAGAATCATGAATTTACAAACTAAAATAGATGGTTATGACAATTATTTATATGAAGCACATAGAAGTAAAGGTATTGAAACAAAATATGCTTTAATCAAATTAATAACTAAAACCCAAATTAAGAAAAATAATCTCTTAAAAAGAAAAATAGAACTCAAACATATAAAAAATTCGTTATATATATATGACGATAAAATTGCAAATTAAAAAGGCTATAAGAAGAGCAGGATTAAAGATAATGATAAAAATTTTAGAAGGAGATATTAAAAACTTAGAAAACCGAAGTAAAAGAAGAATGGCTTGAATAAATAAAGAATTAATAGCAGAAAAAGCAAAACTAACAAAGGACAATAATGTTGAAGAAAAATTAAAAGACTTAGACAACCATATAGAAATATTAAATATACAAATAAAAGAACAGGAAGATATAGCTAGTAAAGCACATAAGGATAGCAAGACTGAGTCTAGCAATACAAAAGTTCCACTAGAATTAGAAGAACAGGGTTATGAGATTATAGATAAAAAAATATTTAAAGAATACTCTCAGTTATTTTCAGAATTACTTTTAAAGAAAATAATAGAAGTAGAATATAAGAGAGTCGTTAAACAACTGGAATAATGAATAAAGACGAAAAGATTATTCATGAAGAAATAATAAGATATAATGATGGTCCATTTTAAATATATAAAACAAATCATAATAGACAGTTTGCAGAAATTATGAAAGGAAAATTATATTTAATAAAAAGATAGAAAAGAAATGATATTAGAAAATGAATTTGAAAGAGAAAGAAGATTAGCTAATTAAAAGGGACTTAGTAGAGATAACAAACATAGAAAGTAACAATCAAGAAAACAGAATAATAAATGACATATATAAAAAATTAGATAAATTAGAGAGAAGATATGATGAAAGAATCAGGAAAATAGAAGAATCAATTAAAAAATATACATCATAATACTAAACAAATATTAGACAAAGTTTATAGAGTAGAAAATAATTCTAACGATGAAATACCAAAGTTTAAAATAGAGTATTAACAGGTTTGACAAAATAGAAGAACAACTTATATTGAATGTAAAAGAAATAAGTGAAATATCAGAAATTCAAGAATCAGATGACGAAACAATAATGAATAATACTATAGAAACAATAGATACTGGAGTAGAAAGACTTGAAGTCAATAATAGAGAAGAAAACAATGAAGATTTTAATTCAGACCAATCTAGTCAAAAATTTAGTTACTCAAAATATTCAGAATCTCAATTTATGATAGAAAAAGAAAAAGATCTTAATGTGCTCACGGAAGATGACGATTACTATTACATGAAAACTAATAGACACTATAAACCTATATTAAGAAAAAGAAATTATGGTAGTAATAATAGAAATAATGAACATATATGCAAGTATCGAAACAAAATAGAAGATAACTACATACCAAAAGAAATGCAAGTAGGAGAGACCTTAAATTTAGATTGTTCAGAAAATGTTGATTTAGATATATAAAATTGGGTAGCTAAAATAAATGCAAAACTAATTGAAGCAAAAATCCCAGTTAATATTGCATCAAATTATATTGAAGGAGCTATCACAGGAATAGTTAAAAACTGGTTAACTCACATAGGAATAATAGACAAAACAGAAATAAGAAGTACTAAGATAGAAGAGCATGAAATGACAGAGTCAACACAAATGTTGAAAAAATATGTAATTAATATAATAAGAGAATTTGGAAATTTAATTGCAGATTTAAAACATATAGAAGTTAAGAAAGAATATAATAAATCTCAATTATATAATATGAAAATATGCTCTATGTGCCCAGAAGATCTAAAAAGATACTATTGTGCTTTCCAAATGAATTATTATGAATTAAGAACAGAAACAACTAAGTAATTAGCTATATTTCGAAAATTATACTTTGAAAAATTACCCATTCGTATAAATACTATGGTTCAAGAAGCATACTCTAAAGAACCTAAATCAGGTACCTTAGGAGAACAAATATCTTTCTTACAAACTTGGTATAAAAACTATTGTACAGAAGCTAATAACTAAAAAGCTTTTAAAAAACAAGCTAAAATAAGTGATTGCTGTGAAAGATATGAAACATCAAAATTTGGATGCTATAGATTAAATAAAAAACGTAAAAATAAAAGACAGAAGTTTAGGCCTAAGAAGTATAAAAAGTTTAAACCATATGGAAAATATAGACATAAGAAGAAATCGAACAGAAATTATTATATTAGAAGAAAAATTTATCAGTATGTTAATAACCCAAAGTAGTGTAGGTGCTACAATTGTGGACAAATAGGTCATATAGCAAGAGAATATAAAAATAAAGTAAATAAAAATCCTAAAGTAAATAAAAATATTAACTTTATTGAATTACATATAGCTGAATATGAAATAGGGAAAAATAATATACCGCCAGAAGAAGAGATATATGTTCTAGAATATGAAACAGAATGTGATGAAATAATAATTAGCGAAGAAGATAACGTTGAGACTACTAGTAATGGATAAATAATTACAGGAAGTAGATTACGATGAAGAAATTACTCCACAAAGTAAAGAACAAAGAGCTATTTTTGGTCTTTAAAAGTATAATCAATTAAATTATGAAAGATTTACTTTGTCAACAAATAAGATATTTGAGAGAAACTTAATCAAGAAAATATTTAGAAAGGATAAGAACGAATATTTAGTGATAGCTGGTAGAGAACACGTTATTGATATAACTCAAGTGCTAGGTAATACTAAAGTTTCATTAATAACAAAAGAAGTGCTAAACAAGGAAATAACAAAAATTAATCGATCATTAGGAAATAAACCAATTACTTTTAGATTTGTAGAATTGGCAGCAACAGAGATAATAATAAAAGCATGTTTTAAAGAAGGAATAGACACTCAGTTGGAATTAGAATTAGCAGATGGTAGAATTAAAGAACTTATAGAGAAAGCTATTATAGCTGAACTTAAAGGAAATCTAATTTACCAAAAGGTAAGGTTCAAAATTAAACCAAATTATTCAATAAGCTTAACTGATAAGAATATAGAAAAGGCATTGGTTCTATATTGGAAGCTAGATGGAATAAAGATGCTAAATGGATCTAAAATAATGACAGTACAATGTAAAAATGATTACATACTAACTAACCAACACCAAGTTTATTCTAAAAATAAATTAGGACCAATAACTATAAATACCCCATTTATAGAACTTTTATTACCAATGGATAAAGGATTAAACTTATACTCTAAACCTAGCTATGGAGAACTAGATATAGTAAAAAGAAGAATGAGTTTTTTCAAATCTAGAGAACAAAAAGATAATGATCAACCTATTCAATTGAGGTCACAAGATTACTATATTATAATACAAATTGAAGGAGAAAACCTTAAAGCACAAATAGATATAAATGTGGAAAATAATTCAAGCTATATGGATAAATTATTAGACAAAATAATGTACAATAAATTAAAACTTAAAGGAAAAGTAATTATATTGCAACACAAAATATAAATGTAGAATATGAAGTAAGTCTAAGTGACAAAATTATATTAGGAAAAGAATTTTTAAACAAAGTCAAACCCTGAAAAATAGAATCAGACTATTTTGAGGACACTTATGACCAAATTCAATTTAAAACAAGAATAATCAATGAGTAATTTAACTTATATTCCTATAAAAATAATTTTTGAAGGATATAAAAGTAGATACTACACACTGATGGTAGATACAGGAGCATCAACTACAATTATGAAAGAAAATTGTTTACCAGAATGGAAGAAATTAGATACACCATTCAGGATAAATGGTTTTAATAATAATAGTAGGAGAATTACCCTTTATCAAACTAATGTACAAATACAAATTTGGAACAATATATTAATTATACCTCGAGTATATTGCTTTGAATTAACAGAAAAATTTATTATATTAGGAAATAATTTCCTTAACCAATAAAAACCAATTAGCATAGATAAAGATTTTCTTACATTATTTACCCCATGTAAACACAAGTTGAAAGCTAGAATAGTAAAAAATAGAGAAAGAATATCTCAAGAATGAGAAAAATGTAAAAAGGGAAAAGAAGAAAAACTGGTTCAAAGAATGAAAACAAAGAAAGAAAACATCAATTTTGCAATAATAGATATTGGAATTTTATATTTAGATAAAATTACCCCTTTAAAAATAAAATTAGAAGAACTATGTAATGAAAATCCATTAGCAAATTGGCACAAACACAAAACTAAAATACTATAGAAACAATAGATACTGGAGTAGAAAGACTTGAAGTCAATAATATAGAAGAAAATAATGAAGATTTTAAATCAGACCAATCTAGTCAAGAATTTAGTTACTCAAAATACTCAGAATCTGAATTTATGACAGCAAAAGAAAAAGATCTTAATGTACTCACAGAAGATGACGATTATTATTACATGAAGACTAATAGACACTATAAACCTATATTAAGAAAAATAAATGATGGTAGTAACAATAGAAATAATGAACATATATGGAAGTATCGAAGCAAAATAGAAGATAACTATATATCAAAAGATATTCAAGTAGAAGAAACCTTAAATTTAGATTGTTCAGAAAATGTTGATGTAGATATACAAAATTGGGCAGCATAAAATAAATGCAAAACTAATTGAAGGAAAAATTCCAATTAATATTGCATCTAATTATATTGAAGGAACTATTACAGGAATAGTTAAAAACTGGTTAACTCACATAGGAACAATAGATAAAATAGAAATAAGAAGTACTAAGATAGAAAGACATGAAATGACAGAGTCAACACAAATGTTGAAAAAATTTGAAATTGCTATAAGAAGAGAATTTGGAAATTTGAATGCAGATTTAAAACATATAGAAGCTAAGAAAGAATATAGTAAATCTCAATTAGATAATATGGAAATATGCTCTATGTCCCCAGAAGATCTAAAAAGATACAATTGTGCTTTCCAAATGAATTATTATGAATTAGGAACAAAAACAACTGAGCAATTAGCTATATTTCGAAAATTATACTTTGAAAAATTACTCATTCCTATATATACTGTGGTTCAAGAAACATACTCTAAAGAACCTAAATCAGGTACCTTAGGAGAACAAATATCTTTCTTACAAACTTGGTATAAAAACTATTGTACAGAAGTTAATAACTAAAAAGCTTTTAAAAAACAAGCTAAAATAAGTGATTGCTGTGAAAGATATGAAACACCAAAATTTGGATGCTATAGATTAAATAAAAAACGTAAAAATAAAAGACAGAAGTTTAGGCCTAAGAAGTATAAAAAGTTTAAACCATATGGAAAATATAGACATAAGAAGAAATCGAACAGAAATTATTATATAAGAAGAAAAATTTATCAGTATGTTAATAACCCAAAGTAGTGTAGGTGCTACAATTGTGGACAAATAGGTCATAGCAAGAGAATGTAAAAATAAAGTAAATAAAAATCCTAAAGTAAATAAAAATATTACCTTTATTGAATTACATATAGCTGAATATGAAATAGGGAAAAATAATATACCGCCAAAACAAGAGATATATGTTCTAGAATATGAAACAGAAAGTGATGAAATAATAAGTAGCGAAGAAGATAACGTTGAGACTACTAGTAATGGATAAATAATTACAGGAAGTAGATTACGATGAAGAAATTACTCCACAAAGTAAAGAACAAAGAGCTATTTTTGATCTTCAAAAGTATAATCAATTAAAGTATGAAAGATTTACTTTGTCAACAAATAAGATATTTTGAGAGAAACTTTATCAAGAAAATATTTAGAAAGGATAAGAACGAATATTTAGTGATAGCTGGTAGAGAACACGTTATTGATATAACTCAAGTGCTCGGTAATACTAAATTTCCATTAATAACAAAAGAAGTGCTAAACCAGGAAATAACAAAAATTAATCGATCATTAGGAAATAAACCAATTACTTTTAGATTTGTAGAATTGGCAGCAACAGAGATAATAATAAAAGCATGTTTTAAAGAAGGAATAGACACTCAGTTGGAATTAGAATTAGCAGATGATAGAATTAAAGAACCTATAGAGAAAGCTATTATAGCTGAACTTAAAGGAAATCTAATTTACCAAAAGGTAAGGTTCATAATTAATCCAAATTATTCAATAAGCTTAACTGATAAGAATATAGAAAAGGCATTGGTTCTATATTGGAAGCTAGATGGAATAAAGATGCTAAATGGATCTAAAATAATGACAGTACAATGTAAAAATGCTTACATACTAACTAACCAACACCAAGTTTATACTAAAAATAAATTAGGACCAACAACTATAAATACCCCATTTATAGAACTTTTATTACCAATGGATAAAGGATTAAACTTATACTCTAAACCTAGCTATGGAGAACTAGAAGAATGAGTTTTTCCAAATCTAGAGAACAAAAAGATAATGATCAACCTATTAAATTGAGGTCACAAGATTACTATATTATAATACAAATTGAAGGAGAAAACCTTAAAGCACAAATAGATATAAATGTGGAAAATAATTCAAGCTATATGGATAAATTATTAGACAAAATAATGTACAATAAATTAAAACTTAAAGGAAAAGTAATTATATTGCAACACAAAATATAAATGTAGAATATGAAGTAAGTCTAAGTGACAAAATTATATTAGGAAAATAATTTTTAAACAAAGTCAAACCCTGAAAAATAGAATCAGACTATTTTGAGGACACTTATAACCAAATTCAATTTAAAACAAGAATAATCAATGAGTAATTTAACTTATATTCCTATAAAAATAATTTTTGAAGGATATAAAAGTAGATACTACACACCGATGGTAGATACAGGAGCATCAACTACAATTATGAAAGAAAATTGTTTACCAGAATGGAAGAAATTAGATACACCATTCACGATAAATGGTTTTAATAATAATAGTAACAGAATTACCCTTTATCAAACTAATGTACAAATACAAATTTGGAACAAAATATTAATTATACCTCGAGTATATTGCTTTGAATTAACTGAAAAATTTATTATATTAGGAAATAATTTCCTTAACCAATATAAACCAATTAGCATAGATAAAGATTTTCTTACATTATTTACCCCATGTAAACACAAGTTGAAAGCTAGAATAGTAAAAAATAGAGAAAGAATATCTCAAGAATGAGAAAAATATAAAAAGGGAAAAGAAGAAAAACTGGTTCAAAGAAAGAAAACATCAATTTTGCAATAATAGATATTGGAATTTTATATTTAGATAAAATTACCCCTTTAAAAATAAAATTAGAAGAACTATGTAATGAAAATCCATTAGCAAATTGGCACAAACACAAAACTAAAATACTATAGAAATAATAGATACTGGAGTAGAAAGACTTGAAGTCAATAATATAGAAGAAAATAATGAAGATTTTAAATCAGACCAATCTAGTCAAGAATTTAGTTACTCAAAATACTTAGAATCTGAATTTATGACAGCAAAAGAAAAAGATCTTAATGTACTCACAGAAGATGACGATTATTATTACATGAAGACTAGTAGACACTATAAACCTATATTAAGAAAAATAAATTATGGTAGTTGTTGTAGCCTGAAATCTATGGTTCCTCTGATGACACTTGCGCTCATCTGAGCCGTACACGTGTCCTCTGATAAATGGAAGAAAAAAGATCTTCCCTTTGGGCTAGGCTCAGATTGTTTAAAAGGCTGCTTTTCTGGCCCAAAAGGAAGTCAGAGGCCAGCCCTGTGAGGTGGCTGCATGAGAGTGGTTAGTAAACTCTCCCAAATCATGGCCTGCCACGTGTCATGATCTGATTCTTCAGCCAATCAGAAGCCACTATTCTAGGTCAGATTTTAAGGTTAGCTGTCATCTTACTATCACTATAAATACCCCTGAAATCAGGAGAAAGATCATTCAATGCAAACAGTGCAAAGTTACTCTGTAAAATTACTCTCTCACTTTCTCTCTCTAGAATTACTTTTCTCTTACAAACACCTGATATCTGACTTAAGCTTCGGAGGGGGAGCCACCACCCAAACCTCCAGGGTGGGTCCCTTTTTGCAGGTTCGGGAGTGAAGTTCAGGCTTGGACTTGGTTGATTCAGACATTGTTGCACAAGTCTCCAAAGAAGAACATCCAAGGGATACTAGTTTACTTGCTAGACAAGAAAGCTCAATCAGCAGCTTACTTGTTGGACAAGCGGACTAAACATTTGGCGCCGTCTGTGGGGAGACGCAACGATGACTGATTGTCAATCGGCCAACCTTGCCAGGAACCGAAGTCTTCAGGTTAATGTCGAAGACACAGTAGAACACGAGAGACCGCCTCGGGGAAGGGATAGACCCCCGTCCATCGTCCAAGTTACTGGACCAAGCCAGCAACCTGTCATTCAAGAGAATCTTGAACGTCCGGTGACTGCCGCCCATCTAGAGAACGCCTTGAATGATTTCCAGGCAAAGATGGCTGCAGTCGTCCAGGAACAGATCAAGAGCAATATGTTGTTTTTCCGGCTTAACCCTGAGCCAGCTGCTAACAATCCACCTCCCCCTAGGGGACGTTCCAAAGAAGATCGTCCAGGTCCTAGTCGACCGGGTCGTCAGGAACCCTCTAGGAGAACGGCAAGAGGAAAGCAGCCAGAGGATAATGATCAGCGAAGAAAGATGGACTGGAACCTGGTGGTAAGGACCCAGGACCATGTTCGTCCAAGCGGGCACCGAATGGAAACAGATGCCAGAGAATATCTAGAAGCAAAGAGAGCTGCAGCAATACAACGATCAGCGACAGAATCTACATCATACCTGAGAGACCCTCCTTTGAGGTTGTCGTCCAGAGGGGAGGGACGAAGTTTAAGTCACTCTCTTGTTCATCCATGACAGGAGAAGACAGTGGCTCAACCCATGGTCTATAGGCGTCCATTGCCTGCAAACACGTCGTCTGATCCGGTGTTAAAGGAATATCGTAAGGATTACATACCCATTGAGGGACAGATGGGAGCCCTCCAGATTAACTGGCCCACTCCATTCTCGGCCAGGATAATGGAGGCGCCTCCCTTCCCAAAGGTTAAACTCCCTACTATAGAACCTTTTGATGGAACAACAGATCCCGATGATCACTTATCTGCTTACAAACATCAGATGTACGTCCAAGGAGTAGATGATGCTACCTGGTGTAAGAACTTCCCAGCAACTCTGAAGGGAGTAGCTCAGAAGTGGTTTAACAATCTTCCACCCAATTCAGTCAATAATTTCACGGAACTCAGTTTCTTATTCACTAGTCACTTTGTTGCCAACAAGCAAGAACAAAAAACAAGCATGCACCTAGGCAAGGTCGTCCAGGGACCTAAGGAGGCTCTTAGAAGTTTCGTTAAGAGATTCAACCTAGAAGCCCTTCAGATCCAAGATCTTAATGCTGGAGTGGCCTTTGACGCCTTCATTAGGGGTCTAAGGCCAGGGAGCTTTAAGTTTGATCTTGTTAAAAAGAAAATCTCCACTCTTGCCGATGCCTTAAGGGAAGCTGAAGCGTTTATTCACGCTACCGAAGTGTGTGCTGAGGCAAAGCATCCCGAGTCTAAGAAGCTTGAAGAGGTTGCTCAGTCAAAGAAGAGCAACCCCAAGAAGGCCGAGACTTGGGCTATAACCTCCACCACCACTTCGTCCAAAAGGAGCAAGAGAAAAGAGGCTGAGCCATCCTCATGCAATCCTATTGAATTTAACAAGGACTAATACTCCATTCTCATGGAGATTAAGGATCAATATGAGTTGAAGGCCCCAGCTGAGATGAAAACCCCTTATAGAAATAGGGATAAGAGCAAGTATTGCCACTTCCACAAGGATTGCGGTCACGAAACTAATGAATGTAAGCACCTCAAGAAGGCTTTGGAGGAGCTAGCTCGAAAGGGAAAAATGAACTCCTATATGCCTCAAGGGGGAAGGAAGTTTCAAAGGAAAGATAATTGGCAGACCAAGAAGAAGGAAAGTGAGAGCACAGACGAGGATGTTGTTCTCGTAATTTCTGGAGGGTTTGCTGCTGGAGGACCAACCAATAGAGGACACAAAACTACCTTAGGGAGCTTGGCCAAGTCTTGTTAGCTGATCAGACAAAGGCTAAGCGCTTCCCAAGGGTGGTAGTTAGTGAGCAAGATCGGGGCAGGTTGAGAACTCCCCATGATGATCCTTTGGTTGTAGAAATGAAAATAGCAAACTTGAGAGTAAGAAGAATTCTGATCGACACTGGAAGCTCGACGGATATCATCGGTCTGATCGCTTGTCCATTAAAATTTGATGAGAAGAACTTGGTTCCCGTTCACCATCCCATCATAGGGTTTGGGGGAGGAGTCATCCACCCAATGGGAACTGTTACTTTGCCCGTTCGAGTGGGAGAAAAGGATGCCGCTAGAACTCTGTTTATCAAGTTCTTGGTAGTCCGAGATTTGACAGCCTACAATGTCATTCTTGGGCGACCAACTCTGAATCACGTCAAAGCCGTAATAGTTACTCACCTGATGTTGATGAAGTATGAGTGTGATGATGGCAAGATTGGCTCATTATATGGGGACCAGCAGGTGGCTAGGGAGTGTTATCTGACTACCCTCAAGCCGTCATCATGGAAGATATGCAATGAAGATCAGACGCAGGTTGCTGGTGAAAGGAAAACGTCTGAAATAGAGAAAGATAAGACGAAGGTGGTTAGCGAGAGGAAAATGTCCGGGATAGTCAAGGACCACTTGGCCTCATTGAAGATGGCCATTGAGAGCCCTCAGACGCCTCTCGCTCCCTCCGGAGAAGGCGTCCCGAGCATCTTCCCAAAGAAGAAGAGAAAATATGAAATCATCAAGGAAGAGCCTCCCTTGCTCGAAGAAGTGATGGCCATCATGGGACTAGCAATAGAGCGTCCGGAACCCGTCGAGGCCCCGTAAGACGGCTCGTCCGGATGAGGCTCGCCCGTAACGAACCTTGAAAATTGGTTCTTCACTCTCTTTGGGCTTGAGAAACCTCTTAATCAGCTTGCTGAAAGAATTTCAAGACGTGTTTGCCTATTGTGTTGAAGAAATGCCTGGAATTGATCCAGAAGTAGCCGTCCATCGGCTAAATGTTGATCCAAAATTAAAGCCAGTCCGTCAGAAGAAAAGGCATTTGGGGCCGGCTAGGAATCAAGCGACTTATTATCCAGAATGGATAGCAAATGTGGTCATGGTGCCCAAGCCCAATGGCACCTGGAGGATGTGTGTAGACTATACCGATCTCAACAAGGCTTGTCCCAAGGACAGTTTCCCGCTGCCGAAGTTGGATCGTCTAGTGGACTCCACAGCCGGCCACGCTTTACTAAGCTTCATGGACGCCTATTCAGGTTTCCATCAAATTCCCATGTGGCCAGAGGATCAGGACAAAACGTCCTTCATTACTGAAAAAGGACTATATGGATGGTTGAGAATGCCATTTGGTCTGCGCAATGCTCCGGCCACATTCCAAAGATTGATCAATGTTGTTTTTCAGCCACAGTTGGGAAGGAACATGGAAGCGTATATTGATGATATGATAGTCAAGAGCCGTCAAGAAGAAAGTCATGTGGGTGATTTGAGAGATACTTTTGAAACTCTCAGGAAATACAAGTTAAAGCTGAATCCTAGCAAATGTGTTTTTGGGGTTTTGTCAGGGAAGTTCCTAGGCTTCTTGGTAGACCAGAGGGGAATTGAAGCAAATCCCGAGAAGATACAAGCTATTTGAGACATGAAGTCTCCGTCAAAGGTAAAGGAAGTTCAGAGACTGACGGGTTGCTTGGCTGCCCTTGGACGTTTCTTGTCTAAGTCAGGCGACAAGTGTCATCACTTCTTCGCCACTATTAAGAAAAAAGCTAAGTTTGAGTGGACAAATGAGGCGGAGCAAGCACTACAGCAGGTCAAGGACCACCTTCGGCAGCTGCCTAGGTTGGTCAACCCGGCCGAGGGGGAGAAGCTGTTTGTATATTTGGCCGTGTCCGTGCAAGTCCCAATATACTTCGTGAGTCACGTACTCAAAGACGCGGAAAATAGGAACACTCCTGTTGAGAAGTTTGTATTGGCCCTCGTCATGGCCAGCAGAAAGTTAAGGCCCTATTTCTTGGCGCACAGTATACTCGTCTATACTGATCAACCTTTGAAGCAAGTTCTGCAGAAGATGGAAGCCGCCGGGCGAATGCTAAAATGGGCAGTTGAGCTCAACTTGTTTGATATATCATTTGAACCAAGGAAAGCCATTAAGGGGGCAAGCCTTGGCAGATTTTATAGTTGAGCTTACTCGGCCCAATATAGAGCCAATATCATATCCAGCTAAAGGAAGGAAGCATTGGACGCTCATGGTCGATGGGTCGTCCACAGTCAATAGATGTGGGGCAGGAATCATTTGTCAGTCTCCCGAAGGGGACAAGTTTGAATATGCATTAAGATTCCAATTCAAAGCGTCCAATAAGCTGAATATGAAGCACTCTTAGCTGGAATCAAAATGTGCAAGGCGGCTGGAGCTGTAGAGATTGAGGCCAAATCGGACTCTCTCTTAGTCGTCAGTCAGGTCAAGGGAGATTTTGAATGTAAAGAAGCATCAATGAGCAAATACATGCGACTGATCAAGGATGAGATTGAGCCATTAAAACGATTTGTTCTCGACCAAGTGCCAAGGTCGGAAAATCATCAAGCAGATGCTCTCTCTAAATTGGCCAGCTCGGCTGAAGGAGATGTGCCAAGAACAGTTTTTTGGGAAGTCAAACCCAAAAAGAGCATTGACCAAGAGCAGATTATGTTTCTTAGCCGGGGAGCAGTCTGGATGGAGCCGATCATAGAATACAAGAAGACGGGGCGATTACCTTCTGACCCTGTAGAGGCCAAGTATGTGAAGACTAGAGACAAGTGGTTTGAACTATGGGATGAGACCCTTTATAAGATATCATTCAACCGTCCTCTCCTCAAGTGCATCACAAGAGAAGATGGCCTAGAGGTTTTGAAAGAACTCCATGAGGGAGCTTGTGCATCGCACATTGGGGGAAGAGCTTTAGGAGAAAAGGCTTTAAGGACGGGGTACTACTGGCCGACCTTAAAGGAGGATGCCCTCGTCTATGCAAAGAAGTGTGATAGTTGTCAGAAACATGGGAACCTGCATCAGAAGCCGTCCAACTATCTAACTCCTATTTTGTTCCCCCTGCCCTTTGCCAAATGGGGCATGGACATATTATGACCTTTTCCAGTGGCAGCTGGGCAAAAGAAGTTTGTGATAGTTGCAGTGGACTATTTTACTAAATGGATAGAAGCTGAAGCCATGCGAGGAATAACCACCAACGACGTCAAGGGCTTCATCTGGAAAAACATTATAACTCGTTTTGGCATGCCTCAGTCCATCGTCTTTGATGATGGTCCACAGTTCGAAACGCCTAAGCTGAAAGATTGGTTGTCAGAAAGAGAAATCAAAGCTCACTTTGCGGCAGTCGCCCACCCACAAGCCAATGGGCAAGTCGAGTCCTTCAACAAGATTCTATCAAATGGAATCAAGAGGAAGCTGGAAAACGCCAAGGGACAATGGGTTGAAGAGCTGCAATTAGTGTTATGGTCCATTAGAACAACCGCTAAGAATTCAACAGGCGAGACGCCTTTCATGTTAGTCTATGGCACTGAAGCCGTCTTGCCCATTGAGATTGATGAACCCACCCTGCGAGTCATGTTGTACACTGAAGATGCCAACTGGGCCACATTACGCACGACTTTGGACCAAGTGCCAGAAGTCAGGGGCAATGCCTTACTGAGAATGCAATTGTACAAGTTGAGAATGGCTCGGGAGTTTAACAAAAGAGTTGTTAGACGACCACTCAAGGTGGGGGATCTTGTTCTAAGAAAAATGGAGGCGGTTGGACGAGCTAAGGAGCTAGGGAAGCTAACACCAAACTGGGAAGGACCTTATCTGATTATCCATGAGCTGCGCAGTGGGACTTTTCGTCTCCAAGATCTAGATGGACGACCTATACAGCGTACTTGGAATTCAGATAATTTGAAGAAGTACCACGTTTAACTCAATCGTCGTCAGGAATCCAGCTGAAAGTTGTAGTAAGTCCAAAGTGCCACGGCACAAACTTGAAAAAAGAATTGTATACATGTATCTTGGCACTTAGTCAAGCAAAATTCATATAATACAATTCCTACTATCTTACCGTCTGTATTTTCATGTTTATTTTCACCAAGTTGGTTCACTTTGGGGCATTAAATCAGTTATTAGTCTAAAAGTGACAATAACTTGGAACAAAAATACTCATTTCTATGCCGAACATCACTCCCTCGAAGAGGCCGGCCAAAACTATAACGACCTAAAGGTTGATAACATACATTGGCAATCAATTTGACAAAATCTCTAGTAAGAGAAACGTCAAAGTCTCTAAGAGAAAGCTGACCAGAAATAAGCCCTTGGTAAAGGATACTAATTTTCAAATATACGGGCAGCTAAGTAGTAAAGACCCTAGTAAGGGATCGCTACTTTCGGACGAGTGTTGCTCACTCAAGGAAGGCGGCTAGGCAATTGTTAGACCGTCTCTAAAGTTCGTCCTTGGCAATTTCAGCAGGGCTTGGCCAAAGTTGACCGCTCTCCTTCTTAGACTATGGCTCGTCCATCATAAATGGTTGAGCTTAGCCCAAGAAGGGGGGGATGAGACAGGCCTATAGGACGAGCTAAAGAGAGAAGGTCGTCTAAAAAACCAGGACAAATCAGAAATGCCTTTGAGATATTTTGATACTACAGGACGAGTGTTACTAACTCAAGAAAAACGGCTAAAGTGTGGCTCGTTTAAAAGGAGAAGACCATCTAAAGTTCCAGGACGATCCTCTATAAGCACTTGGGCACTTTTTGAGAAATTTGTAATCGTCCAAGGGCAAGGATCAGAAGTGGCATGCGCAGTTCAATTAAATATCGTGGACCGTCCAAAAATTTCAGGACGAGTCACTTCTTTTGGATGCATTTTCGGTCGTCTAAAGGCAAGCACGTTGTTATTTCCTTAAACATCTGTGATGATCGTCCAACATTCAGGACGAAGCTCATTCAATACTTAGTCAAATTGGAATTCAGAAAGATAAAAGACAGGCAATTGACAAAAATTCTCCTTCCTATATGATTGATCAAGAATTACAATATAAGAGCTGAAGAGTTAAAGGTACAGTGGCAAACAAGCCAAGAAACATGAAAATAAACCTAAAATTAGGCTTCGTCTTCAGAGCGAGTTTCTTGGTCGTCTTCTGGGTTCTCCTCAGCCGCAGCTTCGTCGTCTGACTCCAAAAACTCCGGAGGTTCCTCGGCACAAACCATAGCACGATGAACGCTCTGCTGATACTCCAGACGACGCACGAAGCTGGGGACCTCATCAGTTTCCGCTAGCATCTCAAAGGCCTTGACGGCCCAGCTTTTAGACGTTTCAACAACTTGAGCCAATCCTTCCTTGGCATCGCAAAAAGCTTGAGCTGCCTCCCTTTCCAAACGGGCAGTCTTCGCCCTTAGGAGAATGTTCTCCCTTCTCAACTCAGCAGCTGCAAGGAGAGCAACATCTCTTTCACCCTTCAGCTCAGTAGAAACAGTATAAATAACCATCTTCAAATGGTCCAGCTCCTTGTATAGGTCTTGGATGGTAACAAGATAGTTCTTGTTCTCGGACTCCAAGTTAGCTGACCTCTTCTCCAAAGCATCCAGGGATTGACGATGAAGGGTATTAACCATCTCAATGTCATGGATGGCCTTGTCGCCTGCCGTTGTAGCCAAATGGACGAGCTTCTTATTCTCTTTCCTCAGCTCTCTGGCCCAATCTTCAGTAAGCATGCTGCGAGCAAAAAGCTGGGGCAATGAAAGCAAAACAAATTATTAGACGAGTTTCAAAAAGAAATAAATATACACAAGTACTAAACAAAAGCGGCAATAAGTTATACCTCAGCAGCCAGTTGAGACATGTAGCCCACATGCCCGGCCGATGCTCCCCTTAATCCTTTGATATAGGATTCAGGGTAACACTTAAAGAGTTCATGCTTAAGCCGTTCCTTTTCTGCCTTTGACATTTTGGCAAAAGCAGGAGAAGACTCCTCGTCCGAGTCTAAGGTGGGAGCAGCTGAAGGTAGAGCTGGACCTTTGTCCTTATCTGAAAGAGGGGGAGAGTCAGTTATCTGGATGGGAAAGATGATGGCTTGTCTATTGGACGGACTCATAGACTGTCCGCCGACCCGCACCGTCCTAACCCTATTGGAATAAAACGACTCACCAGACGAGATGGATGCCGTCCTTACAGCAAGGGGCATCTGAGAGACCAGCTTCGCTACCGAGCCGCTGAAGCCCGGATAGTTCTCGACAGCCGTCTCCTGCCCCGGCTCCACCAAAGCCAAGGCTGACTCTGGTCTAACTTCGACCGAGTCTGGTCTGACATTGGCCGAGTCAGAAAGTAAAGCGTCCAACTGACCAGTGAGGACAGGATTTTCTCCCACTCCCCCCACTAGGAGTGGCAGTAGAAGGCCCCTCCTTCAGAGCTTTGTCTTTAGGGGGAAGCATGGTTTTCTTTTCCACTCCCCCACTCGGAGTAGCCTTCTCTGTCTTCTTTCTTACAAAGCCCTTAGGCTTTTTGGCTTGAGGTTGGTTCGTGGCCGTTGTAGGCCTCTTCTTGGACGAAGATGACTTCCCAGGAGGGAGTTTGTTGGTTGGGGCATTTTTCTGCGAGAAAGAATCAAGTTAAAATGACAGACGTCCACAGATCAAAATCTAAATCAAAGTGCAAGCCTTCAGACGAAAATCACCCAAAGAAGGAAGGCGTCTTAAAGTGAACACCTCCCCTCCTTAGGGTCGTCCAAACAAAAATCTGAATTCAGACGAAAGCGAGGCAAAGAAAGAAAACGTCCAAAAATTGGACAGGCTAACCTCTCAGACGGATATGGCCCCAAGAAGGTAGTCGTCCTAACATCGACGCTCTCCTTTCTCGGGCTATCCTCGTCCAAGGTTAGGTACTATAACTTGGACGAGCCCAGACGGTACTCGTCCAAAGACTACAAAATCTTCCAAGACGAGTATGGTCCCAAGAATGTAGCCATCCTAGCATGGACGCTCTCCTATCTCGGCCTACCCTCGTCCAGGGATAGGTACTATTACTTGGACGAGTCCAAATGGTACTCGTCCAAAGACTGCAAAATTCCTTAGACGAGCATGGCCCCAAGAGGGTGACCGTCCTAGTATGGACGCTCTCCTTCTTCGGGCTATCTTCGCCCAGAGGAAGTTACAATTCCTTAGACGAGTCCGAATGGTACTCGTCTCGCGACTATAAAAATCTCGGACGGGAAATTCCAAAAGGTGAACGTCCATACTTGGACGTTTTCCTTCTTTGGGTAATTCTCGTCCAAAGTTTGGATGCCAATTCCAGACGAGCCGAAATGATCCTCGCCCCAAAAAAAAAAAAAAAAAAAAACCAGCGTCTCGGCCCTCTTCTCGGCACTACTCTTGGCATATTCCTTCCAAAGATTGTCTGTGAATTTAGACATGCTTATGTCTCCCGTCCAAGAAGCCTTGAGACGTGTTCTGGCCGAGTCTGCAGCAAAGAGACGAAAGATTGGTTAGTCTAATGAGTTATGGACGAAGAGTTTTACTTGGGATGTGAATGGCTACCTTTATCATCGGCTAACCGCAGGCCGGCGGCAACCAAGAAGTCGTCATTATAAAACATTTCCTTAAAGGGTATCCAGGTTAATGGCCCTTTAAAGGATTTTTGGCCGGGCCTGGAGTACTTCTTTATTTTAAAGTACTCCACTACCTCCTCGTCATACTTATCCTCCAGCTCCAGCCAAGATTGCTTTCGTCCAGTATTTGTGACGACTCGGTTATAGAAACGATAGCTCTCCGTGGCCGAGTCATTGGCCGCCCTTAGATATATAAAATCGGCCTTCCATTCATGCATCTTTGACGGTTTGCCCCAGGCTGTTAGAAAGCCAGGACGGTTGCAGATGCTGAGCCCTGTTCCATCCACGGCACCAGGAATTTTGGCCGCGTAATGAATGTGGGTAAAGGCTTGAAGAGAGAGAGCCAGGTCGCGCAACTCGCAGACGGCTATGAACGTCAAGACGTTGTGCCAGGCGTTGGGAGCCAGTTGGTTGTGGCCGATGTGGTAATAACGAAGCACTTGCTCTATAAAATCATGAAGGGGGAATCTCAACCCCGCGTCCAGAGCCAGCTTGTAGACAGTAAAATGATTTTTGGGAGTGCTCAAAATAGTGGCCTCCTTATTAGGGATGACGAAGGAAAAGCCCGGCATGGGCATGAAGTTGGATAAATAGCTAGGGTCCGGCCCTATTTTCTCTAGCCATTTGCGATTGGCTAAAATAAATGCGGGGTCAGAGAGAGGACCTAATCGTTTTCTAATCTCAGACGAAGTAGTGGAGGCTTCGTCTGACTCATCGGCAGCCCCGAAATCCCTCCTATTATCGTCTTCGCCAGTTTCCTCCATCTCAGTGTCCCGTCCAGAAGGACTGGCTTCCGGGTTTATTTGGGACTCCTCAAAGCTGCGGCTAGTGGAAAGGGGGCCGCCTAAAGGCCCAGCACTTCGGACTTCCCTCGTCTCATCTGGAACTCGCCCAGTAGATTCCTCCATATCTGAACTGTTTGACGGGATTATTACTCTTCGTCTTAGACGGGCCGTTTGCTTGACGCGCGCCAGATTACCCTGCACAGGTAAAGACTGGGTCGTCTGACTTTCTCGGCCAAAACTATGAAAAAATATGTACTCGGCCAGAAGAGGTCCAACTCTAGAATGTGCCGAAGAAGAAGTATCGGTTCTAGGGTCAAGACAAGCTCTTGGTCGGCTAGGATTGTTTGACGAAGAAGATTCCATTTTATTGTTTTTCTAAGAAAGAATAAAAAATAAAGAAGAAAGAAATGAACAATGAAACGATACCTGCTAAGAACGTCTGGACGATTCAGTGAAGAATGCTGAAGCTGGACGATCTCCCTCTCTCTCTAGAAAATTTACAGAGCTTCTCTCTCTAGAAAAATTCGTTCAAGGTGTGAAATGATCAAATGTTTTCACACCAAGTTTATTTATAGAGGAGTAAGAAACCTGTGGAGCCGGTCAAGAATGACCGAAGAAAGGGTCCAACGGTCGGTTATGACCGGTAAAAACCCGAGAAAAAGGCGGGTCCTTTCATTATTTCAAATAAAGCTACCTTGGGTTAAAAAGTCTTAACTGTCAGATGGGCCTAATGAGGCTACCTTGGGTAAAAGGGCCTTAACCGTCAGATGGGCCAACAGTGAAAACCCTTTTAGGGGCAAATGTTGTAGCCTGAAATCTACGGTTCCTCTGATGACACTTGGGCTCATCTGAGCCGTACACGTGTCCTCTGATAAATGGAAGAAAAAAGATCTACCCTTTGGGCTAGGCTCAGATTGTTTAAAAGGCTGCTTTTCTGGCCCAAAAGGAAGTCAGAGGCCAGCCCTGTGAGGTGGCTGCATGAGAGTGGTTAGTAAACTCTCCCAAATCATGGCCTGCCACGTGTCATGATCTGATTCTTCAGCCAATCAGAAGCCACTATTCTAGGTCAGATTTTAAGGTTAGCTGTCATCTTGCTATCACTATAAATACCCCTGAAATCAGGAGAAAGATCATTCAATGCAAACAGTGCAAAGTTACTCTGTAAAACTACTCTCTCACTTTCTCTCTCTAGAATTACTTTTCTCTTACAAACACCTGATATCTGACTTAAGCTTCGGAGGGGGAGCCACCACCCAAACCTCCAGGGTGGGTCCCTTTTTGCAGGTTCGGGAGTGAAGCTCAGGCTTGGACTTGGTTGATTCAGACATTGTTGCACAAGTCTCCAAAGAAGAACATCTAAGGGATACTAGTTTACTTGCTAGACAAGAAAGCTCAATCAGCAGCTTACTTGTTGGACAAGCGGACTAAACAGTAGTAACAATAGAAATAATGAACATATATGGAAGTATCGAAGCAAAATAGAAGATAACTATATATCAAAAGATATTCAAGTAGGAGAAACCTTAAATTTAGATTGTTCAGAAAATGTTGATTTAGATATACAAAATTGGGCAGCATAAAATAAATGCAAAACTAATTGAAGGAAAAATCCCAATTAATATTGCATCTAATTATATTGAAGGAACAATTACAGGAATAGTTAAAAACTGGTTAACTCACATAGGAACAATAGATAAAACAGAAATAAGAAGTACTAAGATAGAAAGACATGAAATGACAGAGTCAACACAAATGTTGAAAAAATATGAAATTGCTATAAGAAGAGAATTTGGAAATTTGAATGCAGATTTAAAACATATAGAAGCTAAGAAAGAATATAGTAAATCTCAATTATATAATATGGAAATATGCTCTATGTCCCCAGAAGATCTAAAAAGATACAATTGTGCTTTCGAAATGAATTATTATGAATTAGGAACATAAACAACTGAGCAATTAGCTATATTTCGAAAATTAAACTTTGAAAAATTACTCATTCCTATATATACTATGGTTCAAGAAGCATACTCTAAAGAACCTAAATCAGGTACCTTAGGAGAACAAATATCTTTCTTACAAACTTGGTATAAAAACTATTGTACAGAAGTTAATAACTAAAAAGCTTTTAAAAAACAAGCTAAATTAAGTGATTGCTGTGAAAGATATGAAACACCAAAATTTGGATGCTATAGATTAAATAAAAAACGTAAAAATAAAAGACAGAAGTTTAGGCCTAAGAAGTATAAAAAGCTTAAACCATATTGAAAATATAGACATAAGAAGAAATCGAACAGAAATTATTATATAAGAAGAAAAATTTATCAGTATGTTAATAACCCAAAGTAGTGTAGGTGCTACAATTGTGGACAAATAGGTCACATAGGAAGAGAATCTAAAAATAAAGTAAATAAAAATCCTAAAGTAAATAAAAATATTAACTTTATTGAATTACATATAGCTGAATATGAAATAGGGAAAAATAATATACCGCCAGAAGAAGAGATATATGTTCTAGAATATGAAACAGAAAGTGATGAAATAATAATTAGCGAAGAAGATAACGTTGAGACTACTAGTAATGGATAAATAATTACAGGAAGTAGATTACGATGAAGAAATTACTCCACAAAGTAAAGAACAAAGAGCTATTTTTGATCTTCAAAAGTATAATCAATTAAAGTATCAAAGATTTACTTTGTCAACAAATAAGATATTTTGAGAGAAACTTAATCAAGAAAATATTTAGAAAGGATAAGAACGAATATTTAGTGATAGCTGGTAGAGAACACGTTATTGATATAACTCAAGTGCTAGGTAATACTAAAGTTCCATTAATAACAAAAGAAGTGCTAAACAAGGAAATAACAAAAATTAATCGATCATTAGGAAATAAACCAATTACTTTTAGATTTGTAGAATTGGCAGCAATAGAGATAATAATAAAAGCATGTTTTAAAGAAGGAATAGACACTCAGTTGGAATTAGAATTAGCAGATGATAGAATTAAAGAACCTATAGAGAAAGCTATTATAGCTGAACTTAAAGGAAATCTAATTTACCAAAAGGTAAGGTTCATAATTAATCCAAATTATACAATAAGCTTAACTGATAAGAATATAGAAAAGGCATTGGTTCTATATTGGAAGCTAGATGGAATAAAGATGCTAAATGGATCTAAAATAATGACAGTACAATGTAAAAATGCTTACATACTAACTAACCAACACCAAGTTTATACTAAAAATAAATTAGGACCAATAACTATAAATACCCCATTTATAGAACTTTTATTACCAATGGATAAAGGATTAAACTTATACTCTAAACCTAGCTATGGAGAACTAGATATAGTAAAAAGAAGAATGAGTTTTTCCAAATCTAGAGAACAAAAAGATAATGATCAACCTATTCAATTGAGGTCACAAGATTACTATATTATAATACAAATTGAAGGAGAAAACCTTAAAGCACAAATAGATATAAATGTGGAAAATAATTCAAGCTATATGGATAAATTGTTAGACAAAATAATGTACAATAAATTAAAACTTAAAGGAAAAGTAATTATATTGCAACACAAAATATAAATGTAGAATATGAAGTAAGTCTAAGTGACAAAATTATATTAGGAAAAGAATTTTTAAACAAAGTCAAACCCTGAAAAATAGAATCAGACTATTTTGAGGACACTTATAACCAAATTCAATTTAAAACAAGAATAATCAATGAGTAATTTAACTTATATTCCTATAAAAATAATTTTTGAAGGATATAAAAGTAGATACTACACACCGATGGTAGACACAAGAGCATCAACTACAATTATGAAAGAAAATTGTTTACCAGAATGGAAGAAATTAGATACACCATTCAGGATAAATGGTTTTAATAATAATAGTAGCAGAATTACCCTTTATCAAACTAATGTACAAATACAAATTTGGAACAAAATATTAATTATACCTCGAGTATATTGCTTTGAATTAACAGAAAAATTTATTATATTAGGAAATAATTTCCTTAACCAATATAAACCAATTAGCATAGATAAAGATTTTCTTACATTATTTAACCCATGTAAACACAAGTTGAAAGCTAGAATAGTAAAAAATAGAGAAAGAATATCTCAAGAATGAGAAAAATGTAAAAAGGGAAAAGAAGAAAAAATGGTTCAAAGAATGAAAACAAAGAAAGAAAACATCAATTTTGCAATAATAGATATTGGAATTTTATATTTAGATAAAATTACCCCTTTAAAAATAAAATTAGAAGAACTATGTAATGAAAATCCATTAGCAAATTGGCACAAACACAAAACTAAAATACTATAGAAACAATAGATACTGGAGTAGAAAGACTTGAAGTTAATAATATAGAAGAAAATAATGAAGATTTTAAATCAGACCAATCTAGTCAAGAATTTAGTTACTCAAAATACTCAGAATCTGAATTTATGACAGCAAAAGAAAAAGATCTTAATGTACTCACAGAAGATGACGATTATTATTACATGAAGACTAGTAGACACTATAAACCTATATTAAGAAAAATAAATTATGGTAGTAACAATAGAAATAATGAACATATATGGAAGTATCGAAGCAAAATAGAAGATAACTATATATCAAAAGATATTCAAGTAGGAGAAACCTTAAATTTAGATTTTTCAGAAAATGTTGATTTAGATATACAAAATTGGGCAGCATAAAATAAATGCAAAACTAATTGAAGGAAAAATCCCAATTAATATTGCATCTAATAATATTGAAGGAACTATTACAGGAATATTTAAAAACTGGTTAACTCACATAGGAACAATAGATAAAACAGAAATAAGAAGTACTAAGATAGAAAGACATGAAATGACAGAGTCAACACAAATGTTGAAAAAATATGAAATTGCTATAAGAAGAGAATTTGGAAATTTGAATGCAGATTTAAAACATATAGATGCTAAGAAAGAATATAGTAAATCTCAATTAGATAATATGGAAATATGCTCTATGTCCCCAGAAGATCTAAAAAGATACAATTGTGCTTTCCAAATGAATTATTATGAATTAGGAACAGAAACAACTGAGCAATTAGCTATATTTCGAAAATTATAGTTTGAAAAATTACTCATTCCTATATATACTATGGTTCAAGAAGCATTCTCTAAAGAACCTAAATCAGGTACCTTAGGAGAACAAATATCTTTCTTACAAACTTGGTATAAAAACTATTGTACAGAAGTTAATAACTAAAAAGCCTTTAAAAAACAAGCTAAAATAAGTGATTGCTGTGAAAGATATGAAACACCAAAATTTGGATGCTATAGATTAAATAAAAAACGTAAAAATAAAAGACAGAAGTTTAGGCCTAAGAAGTATAAAAAGTTTAAACCATATGGAAAATATAGACATAAGAAGAAATCGAACAGAAATTATTATATAAGAAGAAAAATTTATCAGTATGTTAATAACCCAAAGTAGTGTAGGTGCTACAATTGTGGACAAATAGGTCATATAGCAAGAGAATGTAAAAATAAAGTAAATAAAAATCCTAAAGTATATAAAAATATTAACTTTATTGAATTACATATAGCTGAATATGAAATAGGGAAAAATAATATACCGCCAGAAGAAGAGATATATGTTCTAGAATATGAAACAGAAAGTGATGAAATAATAATTAGCGAAGAAGATAACGTTGAGACTACTAGTAATGGATAAATAATTACAGGAAGTAGATTACGATGAAGAAATTACTCCACAAAGTAAAGAACAAAGAGCTATTTTTGATCTTCAAAAGTATAATCAATTAAAGTATGAAAGATTTACTTTGTCAACAAATAAGATATTTTGAGAGAAACTTAATCAAGAAAATATTTAGAAAGGATAAGAACGAATATTTAGTGATAGCTGGTAGAGAACACGTTATTGATATAACTCAAGTGCTAGGTAATACTAAAGTTCCATTAATAACAAAAGAAGTGCTAAACAAGGAAATAACAAAAATTAATCGATCATTAGGAAATAAACAAATTACTTTTAGATTTGTAGAATTGGCAGCAACAGAGATAATAATAAAAGCATGTTTTAAAGAAGGAATAGACACTCAGTTGGAATTAGAATTAGCAGATGATAGAATTAAAGAACCTATAGAGAAAGCTATTATAGCTGAACTTAAAGGAAATCTAATTTACCAAAAGGTAAGGTTCATAATTAATCCAAATTATTCAATAAGCTTAACTGATAAGAATATAGAAAAGGCATTGGTTCTATATTGGAAGCTAGATGGAATAAAAATGCTAAATGGATCTAAAATAATGACAGTACAATGTAAAAATGCTTACATACTAACTAACCAACACCAAGTTTATACTTAAAATAAATTAGGACCAATAACTATAAATACCCCATTTATAGAACTTTTATTACCAATGGATACAGGATTAAACATATACTCTAAACCTAGCTATGGAGAATTAGATATAGTAAAAAGAAGAATGAGTTTTTCCAAATCTAGAGAACAAAAAGATAATGATCAACCTATTCAATTGAGATCACAAGATTACTATATTATAATACAAAGTGAAGGAGCAAACCTTAAAGCACAAATAGATATAAATGTGGAAAATAATCCAAGCTATATGGATAAATTATTAGACAAAATAATGTACAATAAATTAAAACTTAACGGAAAAGTAATTATATTGCAACACAAAATATAAATGTAGAATATGAAGTAAGTCTAAGTGACAAAATTATATTAGGAAAAGAATTTTTTAACAAAGTCAAACCCTGAAAAATAGAATCAGACTATTTTGAGGACACTTATAACCAAATTCAATTTAAAACAAGAATAATCAATGAGTAATTTAACTTATATTCCTATAAAAATAATTTTTGAAGGATATAAAAGTAGATACTACACACCGATGGTAGATACAGGAGCATCAACTACAATTATGAAAGAAAATTGTTTACCAGAATGGAAGAAATTAGATACACCATTCAGGATAAATGGTTTTAATAATAATAGTAGCAGAATTACCCTTTATCAAACTAATGTACAAATACAAATTTGGAACAAAATATTAATTATACCTCGAGTATATTGCTTTGAATTAACAGAAAAATTTATTATATTAGGAAATAATTTCCTTAACCAATATAAACCAATTAGCATAGATAAAGATTTTCTTACATTATTTACCCCATGTAAACACAAGTTGAAAGCTAGAATAGTAAAAAATAGAGAAAGAATATCTCAAGAATGAGAAAAATGTAAAAAGGGAAAAGAAGAACAACTGGTTCAAAGAATGAAAACAAAGAAAGAAAACATCAATTTTGCAATAATAGATATTGGAATTTTATATTTAGACAAAATTACCCCTTTAAAAATAAAATTAGAAGAACTATGTAATGAAAATCCATTAGCAAATTGGCACAAACACAAAACTAAAATACTATAGAAACAATAGATACTGGAGTAGAAAGACTTGAAGTCAATAATATAGAAGAAAATAATGAAGATTTTAAATCAGACCAATCTAGTCAAGAATTTAGTTACTCAAAATACTCGGAATCCGAATTTATGACAAAGAAAAGAAAAAGATCTTAATGTACTCACAGAAGATGACGATTATTATTACATGAAGACTAGTAGACACTATAAACCTATAGTAAGAAAAATAAATTATGGTAGTAACAATAGAAATAATGAACATATATGGAAGTATCGAAGCAAAATAGAAGATAACTATATATCAAAAGATATTCAAGTAGGAGAAACCTTAAATTTAGATTGTTCAGAAAATGTTGATTTAGATATACAAAATTGGACAGCATAAAATAAATACAAAACTAATTCAAGGAAAAATCCCAATTAATATTGCATCTAACTATATTGAAGGAACTATTACAGGAATAGTTAAAAACTGGTTAACTCACATAGGAACAATAGATAAAACAGAAATAAGAAGTACTAAGATAGAAAGACATGAAATGATAGAGTCAACACAAATGTTGAAAAAATATGAAATTGCTATAAGAAGAGAATTTGGAAATTTGAATGCAGATTTAAAACATATAGAAGCTAAGAAAGAATATAGTAAATCTCAATTATATAATATGGAAATATGCTCTATGTCCCCAGAAGATCTAAAAAGATACAATTGTGCTTTCCAAATGAATTATTATGAATTAGGAACAGAAACAACTGAGCAATTAGCTATATTTCGAAAATTATACTTTGAAAAATTACTCATTCCTATATATACTATGGTTCAAGAAGCATACTCTAAAGAACCTAAATCAGGTACCTGAGGAGAACAAATATCTTTCTTACAAACTTGGTATAAAAACTATTGTACAGAAGTTAATAACTAAAAAGCTTTTAAAAAACAAGCTAAAATAAGTGATTGCTGTGAAAGATATGAAACACCAAAATTTGGATGCTATAGATTAAATAAAAAACGTAAAAATAAAAGACAGAAGTTTAGGCCTAAGAAGTATAAAAAGTTTAAACCATATGGAAAATATAGACATAAGAAGAAATCGAACAGAAATTATTATATAAGAAGAAAAATTTATCAGTATGTTAATAACCCAAAGTAGTGTAGGTGCTACAATTATGGACAAATAGGTCATATAGCAAGAGAATGTAAAAATAAAGTAAATAAAAATCCTAAAGTAAATAAAAATATTAACTTTATTGAATTACATATAGCTGAATATGAAATAGGGAAAAATAATATACCGCCAGAAGAAGAGATATATGTTCTAGAATATGAAACAGAAAGTGATGAAATAATAATTAGCGAAGAAGATAACGTTGAGACTACTAGTAATGGATAAATAATTACAGGAAGTAGATTACGATGAAGAAATTACTCCACAAAGTAAAGAACAAAGAGCTATTTTTGATCTTCAAAAGTATAATCAATTAAAGTATGAAAGATTTACTTTGTCAACAAATAAGATATTTGAGAGAAACTTAATCAAGAAAATATTTAGAAAGGATAAGAACGAATATTTAGTGATAGTTGGTAGAGAACACGTTATTGATATAACTCAAGTGCTAGGTAATACTTAAGTTCCATTAATAACAAAAGAAGTGCTAAACAAGGAAATAACAAAAATTAATCGATCATTAGGAAATAAACCAATTATATTTAGATTTGTAGAATTGGCAGCAACAGAGATAATAATAAAAGCATGTTTTAAAGAAGGAATAGACACTCAGTTGGAATTAGAATTAGCAGATGATAGAATTAAAGAACCTATAGAGAAAGCTATTATAGCTGAACTTAAAGGAAATCTAATTTACCAAAAGGTAAGGTTCATAATTAAACCAAATTATTCAATAAGCTTAACTGATAAGAATATAGAAAAGGCATTGGTTCTATATTGGAAGCTAGATGGAATAAAGATGCTAAATGGATCTAAAATAATGACAGTACAATGTAAAAATGCTTACATACTAACTAACCAACACCAAGTTTATACTAAAAATAAATTAGGACCAATAACTATAAATACCCCATTTATAGAACTTTTATTACCAATGGATACAGGATTAAACATATACTCTAAACCTAGCTATGGAGAAGTAGATATAGTAAAAAGAAGAATGTGTTTTTCCAAATCTAGAGAACAAAAAGATAATGATCAACCTATTCAATTGAGGTCACAAGATTACTATATTATAATACAAATTGAAGGAGAAAACTTAAAGCACAAATAGATATAAATATGGAAAATAATTCAAGCTATATGGATAAATTATTAGACAAAATAATGTACAATAAATTAAAACTTAAAGGAAAAGTAATTATATTGCAACACAAAATATAAATGTTGAATATGAAGAAAGTCTAAGTGACAAAATTATATTAGGAAAAGAATTTTTAAACAAAGTCAAACCCTGAAAAATAGAATCAGACTATTTTGAGGACACTTATGACCGAATTCAATTTAAAACAAGAATAATCAATGAGTAATTTAACTTATATTCCTATAAAAATAATTTTTGAAGGATATAAAAGTGGATACTACACACTGATGGTAGATACAGGAGCATCAACTACAATTATGAAAGAAAATTGTTTACCAAAACGGAAGAAATTAGATACACCATTCAGGATAAATGGTTTTAATAATAATAGTAGTAGAATTACCCTTTATGAAACTAATGTACAAATATAAATTTGGAACAAAATATTAATTATACCTCGAGTATATTGCTTTGAATTAACAGAAAAATTTATTATATTAGGAAATAATTTCCTTAACCAATATAAATCAATTAGCATAGATAAAGATTTTCTTACATTATTTACCCCATGTAAACACAAGTTGAAATCTAGAATAGTAAAAAATAGAGAAAGAATATCTCAAGAATGAGAAAAATGTAAAAAGGGAAAAGAAGAAAAACTGGATCAAAGAATGAAAACAAAGAAATAAAACATCAATTTTGCAATAATAGATATTGGAATTTTATATTTAGATAAAATTACCCCTTTAAAAATAAAATTAGAACAACTATGTAATGAAAATCCATTAGCAAATTGGCACAAACACAAAACTAAAATACTATAGAAACAATAGATACTGGAGTAGAAAGACTTGAAGTCAATAATATAGAAGAAAATAATGAAGATTTTAAATCCGACCAATCTAGTCAAGAATTTAGTTACTCAAAATACTCAGAATCTAAATTTATGACAGCAAAAGAAAAAGATCTTAATGTACTCACAGAAGATGACGATTATTATTACATGAAGACTAGTAGACACTATAAACCTATATTAAGAAAAATAAATTATGGTAGTAACAATAGAAATAATGAACATATATGGAAGTATCGAAGCAAAATAGAAGATAACTATATATCAAAAGATATTCAAGTAGGAGAAACCTTAAATTTAGATTGTTCAGAAAATGTCGATTTAGATATACAAAATTGGGCAGCATAAAATAAATGCAAAACTAATTGAATGAAAAATCCAAATTAATATTGCATCTAATTATATTGAAGGAACTATTACAGGAATAGTTAAAAACTGGTTAACTCACATAGGAACAATAGATAAAATAGAAATAAGAAGTACTAAGATAGAAAGACATGAAATGACAGAGTCAACACAAATGTTGAAAAAATATGAAATTGCTATAAGAAGAGAATTTGGAAATTTGAATGCAGATTTAAAACATATAGAAGCTAAGAAAGAATATAGTAAATCTCAATTATATAATATGGAAATATGCTCTATGTGCCCAGATGATCTAAAAAGATACAATTGTGCTTTCCAAATGAATTATTATGAATTAGGAACAGAAACAACTGAGCAATTAGCTATATTTCGAAAATTATAGTTTGAAAAATTACTCATTCCTATATATACTATGGTTCAAGAAGCATACTCTAAAGAACCTAAATCAGGTACCTTAGGAGAACAAATATCTTTCTTACAAACTTGGTATAAAAACTATTGTACAGAAGTTAATAACCAAAAAGCTTTTAAAAAATAAGCTAAAATAAGTGATTGTTGTGAAAGATATGAAACACCAAAATTTGGATGCTATAGATTAAATAAAACACTTAGAAATATAAGACCAAAGTTTAGGCATAAGAAGTATAAAAGGTTTAAACCATATGGAAAATATAGACACAAGAAGAAATCGAACATAAATTATTATAGAAAAAAAAAATTTATAAGTATGTTAACAACCCAAAGAAGTGTAGGTTCTACAATTGTGGACAAATAGGTCTTATAGCAAGAGAATGTGAAAATAAAGTAAATAAAAATCCTAAAGTAAATAAAAATATTAACTTTATTGAATTACATATAGCTGAATATGAAATTGGGAAAAATAATATACCGCCAGAATAAGAGATATATGTTCCAGAATATGAAACAGAAAGTGATGAAAAAATAATTAGCGAAGAAGATAACGTTGAGACTACTAGTGATGGATAAAAAATTACAGGAAGTAGATTACGATGAAGAAATTACTCCACAAAGTAAACACCCAAGAGCTATTTTTGATCTTCAAAAGTATAATCAATTAAAGTATGAAGGATTTACTTTGTCAATAAAACTAGAGGAAAAAAGCCAAAGGGCTGCGGTCAAAAAGAGCCCAAGGGCTGCGTTTTTTGACCGCATCCATTAGACTAGCAGCCCTTGGCATTTAGGAAGGGCTACAGTTTTTAATCGCAGCCCTTTGCGTGTTAAGGGATGCGGCCAAGGCAAAACCGCAGCCCTTCGTGGGTTAAGGGCTGCAGTTTTAGCCCATAGTCGCAACCCTTAACTCACCAAGGGCTGCGGTTTTTGCCATGACCGCAGCCTTTGTGACCCAAAAAAACTAAAACATTTTTTTTTTTTTGCTTTTTTTAGTCCTAAATGTTCCCAAACAGTTATACATATATAAAAGTATCATTTTTCATTTTAAATTATGTTTTTTACACAAATATAGATTTCATTAAATGTGTAAAGAACATGATACAAAAATAGATTACAAGTGCCCTTCTCCTTCATCTCCAAGCCTCAAGTGTTGCACTGCTAGTGATCCTTGAAATTGAAAATGTGACAACTAATAAGTCTACCATCAGAGTGGTAACCCAGCACAAAGTCTAATGAAAGAACAACTTCAGAAATAATGATTCAGACACATTAAATCAATTAATGTCTCACGTATCGGTGAGCTCTGTACTTCATATTTGAACTTAGCTAAGTTAGCCTCCTGCATCATCTCAAACTACAAAGAATACATAAGCACTAGAGTCAGGAAGGCCTCTAGAAGAACACCACATATAATCAAGGTTTTGAGCAAAAGCTTCAACTGCAGAGGTTTGCCAAGAGCAAGTAACAAAAATCATTTGCACTCTCATATTTTCTAACTTCTAACTATCTCAAGAGCTATCTGGTGTTGATGGCTAATGATCTTTCAGATACAAGATTTAAATAAGTGAAAACTGAAATATTTGGTTCTGGCATATTGATCATCTATTTTCAAAAATAACATATGATGACAACCATTTACTAATACCGAATGTACAGCTAATAGGCATCAAGTATTCACTCACCATCCAAAGGAAGGAGAAAATTTCTTGTTAGATTTAATAGAACAAGATAAAGTTTATCTCCTGTTTAGAAAATTATAGAGTTCACTATTTAGATTAGTATTAATAGTAGAATTACCAATGAGATTAATCTTTATATTGGTGTTCTGGTGCTTATTTAGAGGTACATTTTCAATATAACTATAATAAAAATTCAACAATCTACTACAAGTTGTTCTTAGTCTAATGTTCAACGGGGGAGTATCGATGAACACAGAGCTGACTTCCTAAAACATTGTATGACCAACAGAAGATGGAAAACAAGCAAAGGATCCATTATAGGAGTACCAAACATAATCATCCACCCACTCTCTGAAAAGTAGAATCAATTAGTCCTGCATAATGCAGCACAACTAGTGAACCTAGGAAGACTCACTATAGTAAGTGTAGAATGATACTTCACTCAATTCAACAGTCTAAAACTTTACGAGATCCAGACCAATGAAATTTATTTCACATACTAAATTTGAGATTTACAAATTTGTGCTAGTTTCCTTTGTCTATATCATGAAGTGTTGGCAGCTACTAAAAAATCAACTAATTGACCCAGCTTATAACATTGTAAAGATCGAAGTAAAGGAGACATAAATGATAATATAATGTAGAAAATGAAGCCATAAGAATAACAGAGCAATCCTGAAATTTCGGTATATAACCTAGCAGCCAACAAATGAAACTGAAACTATTTTCAAGATCCAATATCAGGCTAAAATCACGAACACCATACCGATTCAAAAAATTTGGAAAAAAATCAAAGAACTAGTTAGAAGATTACCAAAATTAAGTTTTCCTGATGAAGATAAGGAATTTGTGTGGATTGTAGAAACTGATGCTAGCGAAATTAATAATGGTTATGGTGCAGTATTGAAATACAGATACAATAATGATAAAAGATAATATATATGCAGATACCATTCAGGAATATTCAAGGTAAATGAAATAAATTGGGATATTAATAAAAAGGAGCTAAAAGCAGTTAAATATGGTATTAAAAAGTTTAAACCTTATATTGTTTACAAAAAATTTATATTGAGAACAGATAACAGGACTATTAAGTGTTGGCTGACACAGAAATTACAAGTTTCCATTACAAGGAAGGAATTAAATAGGATTATAGCTGATATCAAACAATATGAGTTTACAGTTGAATTAGTAAAAACTAATAAAAATTATTATGCAGATTATCTCTCCAGAGTTAGTTCAACAATTGATTCAAGAGAATCAAGAACAAAAACTATTGATAAATAAGTTATTAGAAGAGCTTGATCTAGTGAAAAGAAGTAGAGAAAGCTCTAAAGATAATGATAGTGGCCAGGGATATCAAGAACAAGATAATGATGCTAACCAAAGATCCCAGGCTAAAGGCAAAGCTATTATAAGAAGAAGTCATGGATTCCCTTCTCAAAAAAGAGATTTCCAAAACTACCAAATACAGACTTCTCCCAAAACATTTATCAATGACGAAGATTACCCCAACTTAGTCCCAGATACTACTTCCTTTAAAGACAAATTAACCCTTGGAACAAAACAGACAATGAACCCCTTAGTTAGACAGTATATATATCAAATTTCTGACTATTGCCAACAAACTAAACACAGCTCCCCAAGTTACTATCCAACATAAACATGGAGAAATAGAAAGAGGATATGTTACTAATCCTCTTCGAAAAACAAACGAGTTAATCGCATTACCAGGTTGTAATGCAAAGTTAATAAAAGCAGCTTATGATTACGGATTACTCAATTTCGTATACACATTATCCGCAGAAGAGTTATCCTTAATCCCTAGCCTATACAAGGTAACCAGAACTTATTTACATATTACAAAATCTAAAATGATTTTTGTACGGTGTTACACAGCTACCGGGGATGTTACTTATCAAGAGATAAAACAAGCCATGAGGTTTGTGAAAATAGGATGTACATCTGCGTGCATCATTCCTGAAGAAATAAAGGCCCAGTCCGAGATAAACTTTAAAGAAGTACAAGATATCCTTAGTGAAAAACGAGCTATAAAAATCAAAACATTACAAGGAAGGAAATAAATAGGATTATAGCTGATATCAAACAATATGAGTTTACAGTTAAATTACTAAAAACTAATGAAAATTATTATGCAGATTATCAATTAAAGTATGAAGGATTTGCTTTGTCAACAAATAAGATATTTGAGAGAAACTTAATCAAGAAAATATTCAGAAAGGATAAGAACGAATATTTAGTGATAGCTGATAGAGAACACGTTATTGACATAACACAAGTGCAAGGTAATACTAAAGTTCCACTCATAACAAAGGAAGTGCTAAACGAGAAAATAACAAAAATTAACAAATCATTAGGAAATAAACCAATTACTTTTAGATTTGTAGAATTGGCAGCGACTGAAATAATTATAAAAGCATATTTTAAAGAAGGGATAGATACTCCGTTGGAATTGGAATTAGCAGATGATAGAATTAAAGAATCTTTGGAGAAAGCTATTATAGCTGAACTTAAAGGAAATCTAATTTACCAAAAGGTAAGGTTCATAATTAAACCAAATTATTCAATAAGCTTAACTGATAAGAATATAGAAAAGGCATTGGTTCTGTATTGGATACTAGATGGAATAAAGATGCTAAATGGATCTAAAGTAATGACAGTACAATGTAAAAATGCTTACATACTAACTAACCAACACCAAGTTTATACTAAAATAAATTAGGACCAATAACTATAGATACCCCATTCATGGAGCTTATATTACCAATGGATAAAGGATTAAAATTATACTCTAAACCTAGCTATGGAGGACTAGATATAGTAAAAACAAGAATGAGTTTTCTAGATCTAGAGAACAAAAAGATAATGATCAACCTATTCAATTAAAGTCACAAGATTATTATATTATAAAAAAATTAAAGGAGAAAACTTAAAAGCACAAATAGATATAAATATGGAAAATAATTCAATCTATATAGATAAATTGTTAGATAAAATAATGTACAATAATTTAAAACTTAATGGAATAGTAATTATTACAAAAAAATATTGCAACACAAAATAAAAATATCGAATATGAAGTAAGCCTAAGTGACAAAATTATATTAGGAAAAGAATTTTTAAACAAAGTCAAACCCTAGAAAATAGAATCAGACTATTTTGAGTAAACTTATAACCAAAATTAATTTAAAATAAGAATAATCAATGAGTAATTTAACTTATATTCTTATAAAAATAATTTTTGAAGGATATAAAAGTAGATACTACACACTGATGGTAGATACAGGAGCAGAAACCACAATGATGATAGAAAATTATTTACCAGAATGGAAGAAATTAGATGCACCATTCAGGATAAATGGTTTTAATAATAATAGTAGTAGAATTACCCTTTATCAAACTAATGTACAAATACAAATTTGGAACAAAATATTAATTATACCTAGAGTATATTGCTTTGAATTAACAGGAAAAGATATGATATTAGGAAATAATTTCCTTAACCAATATAAACCAATTAACATAGATTAAGATTTTCTTACAGTATTTACCCCATGTAAACACAAGTTGAAAGCTAAAATAGTAAAAAATAGGGAAAGAATATCTCACGAATGGGAAAAATGCAAAAAGGGAGAAGAAGAACAATTAGTTCAAAGAATGAAAACAAAGAAAGAAAACATCAATTTTGCTATAATAGATATTGGAATATTATATGTAGATAAAATTACCCCCTTTAAAAATTCAAATTAGAAGAACTATGTAATGAAAATCCATTAGCAAATTGGCATAAACACAAAACTGAAATACAAATTACATTAAAAGATCAAAATAGTATAATATCTCAAAAACCCTTCTATAATACACAAAGAGATGAAGAAGAATTTAAAATGCATATTAATGAATTATTAGCAGGAAAATTAATTAGGCCAACTAATTCTAAACATAGCAGTAGTGCATTTATAGTTAACAACCATTCAGAACAAAAAAGAGGAAAAACAAGAATGGTTATTGATTATAGAATTCTAAATGAGAAAACAATTACATACAATTATCCAATACCTAATAATAATACTAAAAATGAGACAAATACAAGATTATAATTACTTCTGAAAGTTTGATTGTAAAAGTGGTTTTCACCAATTAAAATTAACTGAATATTCTAAACAATTAACAGCATTCAAAGTACCTAATGGATTCTATGAATGGAACGTATTACCATTTGGATATAAAAATGCCCCCGGAAGATTCGAAGCATTTATGGATAAATATCTAAATTAATTACCAAATTGTGTAGTATATATTGAAGATATACTGATGTACTCTAAAACACAAGAAGACCATTATAAATTACTAGAACAATTAATCGAAATAATAAAAAGTAGTGGAATAGAAAATGGAAATATTTAAAACACAAATAGAATTTTTAGGATTCGAAATAGATAAAGCAGGAGTCAAAATGCAAGAACATATAGCTCAAAAAAGCATAGATTTTCAAAGAGAAATTAATACCAAGAAAGAATTACTAAAATTCTTTGGAATAGTAAACCAAGTCAGGGAATTTGTTCCAAAATTATCACAATTTACCGAACCACTTACTAAAAAGCTAAAAAAAGATCATGATTTTAGATGGACTGACACCGATTCAAAAAATTTAGAAAAAATCAAAGAACTAGTTAGAAGATTACCAAAATTAGGTTTCCCTGATGAAGATAAGGAATATGTGTGGATAATAGAAACTGATGCTAGCGAAATTAATAATGGTTATGGTGTAGTATTGAAATACAGATACAATAATGATCAAAGAGAATATATATGTAGATACCATTCAGGAACATTCAAGGCAAATGAAATAAATTGGGATATTAATAAAAATGAGCTAAAAGCAGTTAAATATGGTATTAAAAAGTTTAAACCTTATATTGTTTACAAAAAAAATATATTAAGAACAGATAACAAGACTGTTAAGTGTTGGCTGACACAGAAATTACAAGATTACATTACAAGGAAGGAAATAAATTGGATAATAGCTGATATCAATCAATATATGTTTACAGTTAAATTACTAAAAACTAATGAAAATTATTATGCAGATTATCTCTCCAGAGTTAGTTCAACAATTGATTCAAGAGAATAAAGAACAAAAACTATTGATAAATAAGTTATCACAAGAGCTTGATCTAGTGAAAAGAAGTAGAGAAAGCTCTAAAGATAATGGCAGTGGCCAGAGCTATCAAGAAAAAGATAATGGTGCTAACCAAAGATCCCCGGCCAAAGGCAAAGCTATTATAAGAAGAAGTTATGGATTCCCTTCTCAAAAAAGAGATTTCCTAAACTACCAAATACAAACTTCTCCCAAAACATTTATCAATGACGAAGATTACCCCAGCTTAGTCCCAGATACTACTTCCTTTAAAGAAAAATTAACCCTTGGAACAAAACAGACAATGAACCCCTTAGCTAGACAGTATATATCAACTTTCCTGACTATTGCCAACAAACTAAACACAGCTCCCCAAGTTACTATCCAAGCAAAACATGGAGAAATAGAAAGAGGATATGTTACTAATCCTCTTCGAAAAACAAACGAGTTAATCGCATTACCAGGTTGTAATGCAAAGTTAATAAAAGCACCTTATGATTACAGATTACTCAATTCCGTATACACACTAACCGGAGAAGAGTAATCCTTAATTCCTAGCCAATACAAGGTAACGAGAAGTTATTTACAGATTACAAAATCTAAAATGATTTTTGTACGGTGTTACACAGCTACCGGGGAAGTTACTTATCAAGAGATAGAAACTAGCCATGAGGTTTGTGAAAATAGGATGTACATCTGCGTACATCATTCCTGAAGAAATAAAGTCCCAGCCCGAGATAAACTTTAATGAAGTACAAGAAATCCTTAGTGAAAAACGAGCTATAAAAATCAAAACATAACACAAGTGCAAGGTAATACTAAAGTTCCACTAATAACAAAGGAAATACTAAACGAGGAGATAACAAAAATTAACAAATCATTAGATAATAAACCAATTACTTTTAGATTTGTAGAATTGGCAGCGACAGAAATAATAAAAAAAGCATGTTTTAAAGAAGGGATAGATACTCCGTTGGAGTTAGAATTAGCAGCTGATAGAATTAAATAACCTATAGAGAAAGCTATTATAGCTGAACTTAAAGGAAATCTAATTTACCAAAAGGTAAGTTTCATAATTAAACCAAATTATTCAATAAGCTTAACTGATAGGAATATAGAAAAGGCATTGGTTCTGTATTGGAAACTAGATGGAATGAAGATGCTAAATGGATCTAAAGTATATACTCCGTTGGAATTGGAATTAACTGATGATAGAATTAAAGAACCTATAGAGAAAGTTGTTATAGCTTAACTTAAAGGAAATCTAATTTACCAAAAGGTAAGGTTCATAATCAAAGCAAATTATTCAATAAGCTTAACTGATAAGAATGTAGAAAAGGCATTGGTTCTGTTTTGGAAACTAGATGGAATAAAGATGCTTTAATCAAATTAATAACTAAATCCCAAATTAAAAAAAATAAACTCTTAATAAGAAGAATAGAACTCAAACATATACAAAATTCGTTCTATATATGACAATAAAATCCCAAATTAAAAAGGTTATAAGAAGAGCAGGATTAAAGATAATGATAACAATTTTAGAAGCAGATATTAATAACTTAGGAAACCGAAATAAAAGAAGAATGGCTAGAATAAATAAAAAAATGATAGCAGCAAAAGCAAAACTAACAAAGGACAATAATATTGAAGAAAAATTAAAAGACTTGAACAACCATATAGAAATGTTAAATATACAAATAAAAGAACAGGAAGATATAGCTAGTAAAGCACATAAAGATGATAATGAATATAAGAAAAATAAACCAATCTTATACATATGAGTGAATTAGAGCAAGAAGGTAATCTAGTAAATAACCTAAAGATAAGAAATACAAACATATTATTAATTATACAATTATTAAAGGATAGCAAGACTGAGTCTAGCAATACAATTCCACAAGAATTAGAAGAACAGGGTTATAAGATTATCGATAAAAAGATATTTTAAGAATACTCTCAGTTATTTCCCGAATTACTTTTATAGAAAAGAATAGAAGTAGAATATAAGAGATTCATTAAACAACTAGAATAATGAATAAAGACGGAAATATTATTGATGAATAAATAATAAGATATAATGATGGTCCATTTCAAATATATAAAATAAATCATAATAGACAATTTGCAGAAATTATGAAAGGAAGATTATATTTAATAAAAGATAGAAAAGAAATGATATTAGAAAATGAATTTGAATGAGAAAGAAGATTAGCTAAAGAAAGGGACTTAGTAGAGATAACAATCATAGAAAGTAACAATCAAGAAAACAAAACAATAAATGACATATATAAAAAATTAGATAAATTAGAGAGAAGATATGATAAAAGAATCAGGAAAATAGAAGAATCAATAAAAATTATACACAAATAACTTTGATTTTCATAGCTCGTTTTTCACTAAGGATATCTTGTACTTCATTAAAGTTTATCTCGGGCTTGGCCTTTATTTCTTCAGGAATGATGTACGTGGATGTACATCCTATTTTCACAAACCTCATGGCTGGTTTTATCTCTGGATAAGTAACTTCCCCGGTAGCTGTGTAACACCGTACAAAAATCATTTAAGATTTTGTAATCTGTAAATAACTTCTAGTTACCTTGTATAGGCTAGGGATTAAGGATAACTCTTCTCCGGTTAGTGTGTATACGGAATTGAGTAAATCCGTAATCATAAGCTGCTATTATTAACTTTGCATTACAACCTGGTAATGCGATTAACTCGTTTGTTTTTCGAAGAGGATTAGTAACATATCCTCTTTCTATTTCTCCATGTTTATATTGGATACTAACTTGGGGAGCTGTGTTTAGCTTGTTAGCAATAGTTAGGAAATTTAATATATACTGTCTAACTAAGGGGTTCATTGTCTGTTTTGTTCCAAGGGTTAATTTGTCTTTTAAGAAAGTAGTATATGGGACTAAGCTGGGGTAATCTTCGTCATTGATAAATGTTTTGGGAGAAGTCTGTATTTGGTAGTTTAGGAAATCTCTTTTTTGAGAAGGGAATTCATAACTTCTTCTTATAATAGCTTTGCCTTTGGCCTGGGATCTTTGGTTAGCACCATTATCTTGTTCTTGATATCTCTGGCCACTGCCATTATCATTAGAGCTTTCTCTACTTCTTTTCACTAGATCAAGCTCTTGTGATAACTTATTTATCAATAGTTTTTGTTCTTGATTCTCGTGAATCAATTGTTGAACTAACTCTGGAGAGATAATCTACATAATAATTTTCATTAGTTTTTAGTAATTTAACTGTAAACTCATATTGTTTGATATCAGCTATAATCCAATTTATTTCCTTCCTTGTAATGGAATCTTGTAATTTCTGTGTTAGCCAACAATAAACAGTCATGTTATCTATTCTTAATATAATTTTTTTGTAAACTATATAAGGTTCAAACTTTTTAATACCATATTTTACTGCTTTTAGCTCCTTTTTATTAATATCCCAATTTATTTCATTTGCCTTGAATGTTCCTGAATGGTATCTGCATATATATTCTCTTTTATCATTATTGTGTCTGTATTTCAATACTGCACCAGAACCATTATTAATTTCGCTAGCATCAGTTTCTACTATCCACACAAATTCCTTATCTTCATCAGGAAAACTTAATTTTGGTAATCTTCTAACTAGTTCTTTGATTTTTTCCAAATTTTTTGAATCAGTATCAGTCCACCTAAAATCATGATCTTTTTTCAGCTTTTTAGTAAGTGGTTCTGTAAATTGTGATAATTTTGGAACAAATTCTCTTACTTGGTTTACTATTCCTAAGAATTTTTGTAATTCTTTCTTGGTATTGATTTCCCTTTGAAATTCAATGATTTTTTCAGCTATATGTTCTTGCATTTTTACTCATGCTCTATCTATTCCGAATCCCAAAAATTCTTTTTGTGTTTTAAATATTTCCATTTTCTTTTTACTTAAGACTATTCCTCTATTCTTTAATATTTCTATAAATTGTTCTAATAATTGATAATGTTCTTCTTGTGTTTTGGAGTATATTAGTGTAATACTCCGTTTTTCTGGGAGTTATTCTTTTATAAATAAGATAATATAAAGAATAAAGTGAAAATATTTTAATATTATTTAAAAATATATATATATAGTTTGGGTAAGCCTACGGTTAAAATTTAAATATACAACCTACTTTTGTACCTAATTATATTTTAATTCGATTTTTGCTAAATAATAAATCGGAATTTGATTTGGAAACAAATCCTAAACCAAGTTTTCTCATACTATAAATAAGAAAAAGAATTTTTTTTTTACAAACCCTAACTTTTCTTCAAAACAGCCGTGTAGCCCAAGAGAAATTTTTTATCTTCTCCTCTCCTCTATTTTCTCTTTCTTCTTCCCCTGCGCCTGCAAACTCACTCGCCGGAGGTCGCGCCTGCTCGCCGGAGGTTCACGGCTCGTCGGAATTCTCGTTGGTGCTGCACATCAGTTCGAGGTTCTGGTTTCGCGTAGGCGTGCGGGTGTGTCGCGCAAAGCTGGGCGTGAGTGGCTCGAGTGGGAGCCGCGTCGTGCAGTGGTTCGCGGTCGTCGGAGTCGAGTGGTGCTCGCCGGTGGTTCAGTCACGCGTCCGCCAGTTTTGGTGGTCGTTGGTGGTGCTCCGGTATGCTTTAATAAAAAAAAAATTCATTCTTTTCTTCTTTAAATTAATTATATAATGTGATTTTGTTATGCATATATATATATATATATATATATATATATATATATATATATATATATATATATATATATATATATATATATATATATATATATCTTTGGATGATTTGTTGTTATAAATAAAGTATAGAATTAGTAAAAGAAATCAGATTTATAATTATTAATTCTTATGATAATTCATTCCTCAAATCTGATTTTGACAATACTTGTATATGAAATTGTTTAAGTAAACAAAGCATAAAATAAGTTAAAAGAAATCAGATTTTGCAAGCATATTAATTAGTTTCTAAATATGTTGTTTCAATAAAGTTTAGGAAAAGGAAGTTTAAACAACAAGTTTGATTATTTTTAATATTCAAAACATCATGTTTTACATAGTTTAGATAAGCTGATTTTTTATTTTAATAATATCAAGGGCTTAGCACTTAAATACTTTTATTATTGGAAAATTGAACAGGAATAATCCCACCTTTGCCCGATCTGCCAAAAATAATCCCACCTTTGGATTATTCTGGAATAATCCTACCTTTGCTTACTAAATCGATTTTTTGGTCCCAAGAATATAGTGACCGGTAACAACAAGTTACAAACCCCCCGTCCCTGCTGCCCCACCCCAGCCCCCACCCCCACCCCTGACCACCACCCTTAGCGGCCCCCACCCCACCCTAGTTTCCTGTTGCCCCCACCCCTTCCCCTCCCCCGTCGCAGCCCCCCACCCCCTCCCCCCCCGCCGCGGCCCCCGTCCCTCCCCCGCCGGTCCCGGATCACCATCTCCACCATTCGAACCACCATCTCCACCATTCGAACCACCATCCCCACCTTTCGCACCACCTACGCCCAGAAATCGAGCCAACCCACGCCCGGACCACCATCTCCACCATTCGAACACCATCCGCACCACCCACGCCCAAAAATCGAGCCAACCCACGCCTAGACCACCATCTCCACCATTCGAACACCATCCGCAACACCCACGCCCAGAAATCGAGTCAACCCCCAGCCCAGACCACCATCTCCACCATTCGAACACCACCCGCACCACCCATGCCCAGAAATCGAGCCAACCCACGCCCAGAATTCTGGTGGATGTTCGAACTCAACAAGCCAGATTCAGGATGAGAGAGATAGGAGGAAGAGAGAGAAGCGGCGAGAGACAGGAGGGAGAGAGAAGCGGCGACGGGGAGAGAGAGGGGGTGGGGGCCTGGTGGCTGGGGAGGGGCTGGTGGCTAGGGAGGGGCTGGTGGCTAGGAAGGAAGAAGAAAGAAGGAAGAGGAGGGAGAGTTACCGGTTTGGCAAGTTACAGGTTCTTGGGACCAAAAAAATGATTTAGTAAGCAAAGGTATGATTATTCCAGAATAATCCAAAGGTGGGATTATTTTTGGCAGATCGGGGAAAGGTGGGATTATTCATGTCTATTTTTCCTTTATTATTCGATTAGGTCCCAATTTCATAAGTGGAACGTTTTAAGTAGTAAGCGAAGATTCTACGTTACAAGGTACGTACGCGTACTAGTTCAGTTCGATATATTAGTATCATGTTTAGGTTTTGAATTGTTACATTAGAACCTATAATCATGATAGGGAACTATGGTTGATTATGATTGATGAGATTGTTTGGTAGCATGGAATCAAATTGGAAATATGTATGTATTATTGCCTTTCTGTATAGCTTGTGAATTGGAGTGCATTATTATTAGTATGCGAAATTCTATCGTATCACAAGCATGAAATGAGAATTGGATTGAAATCATATGATTTATTGTTGTAACAAGGATGTTGCAAGAGGTTACTTTAATTAGAGAATTTTAGCAATGTACCTAAGAATTTAATGATTATATGTTCAATGTTGCATGAATGAATATTATTAAGAAGGATTGTTGGCAATAAACTTGTAGTCGGATTCCCTACAAGTAATGAACAATGGGGGGAGTGTGAATCTTGTTCTACACTCCTTCGCAGGCCTACTGTGACGATAGTAGTGTCCTTATAAATTTTGATAACTCAAGTAGGAGGAAGGTTCCGTACGATCTTGGGGGTATGCATACTAAGGTGATGGATGTGGAACGGAACGAAACCGTATTTACATTCCATCTAATAGATCAAGTCGTCTATTAAGGATTAAGTAGCCCGTATGATTCTAGAAAGATGACGGTGCCCGTTCGATGCCAATTAAACTATAAAAAAATGAAATATAATATTCTTGTAGTATCATGTCTAGGAATGTTTATTATTATTCTATTTATGTTAAATGTATTATTTAACTGATTATGTATGTACTCAGCATAGCTGATTGTTTGTTATTTGTGATGTTTGTTGACCTGTGATGAACCATTGATATTTCAATGGGGAGCAGATTAGGTATGCTGGTGATGCTGCATGAGTTTGGGCATACGGGGAATATTTTCTGGTTTATAAACTCTTAAGTGTTTTTGTTGAACTTATAGAATTATTAATATTCATAGTTAATGGTTTGAATAAAAGGGGTCAATGATGATTCCTGAGTTGGAGTTTAAAGTAAACATTTTATTTCCACTGCAATGTAGTTTTTCTTAATAAGGAATTGTTAACGTTTTAATTTCAATAAGCCTTGCGTTTCACCGCGGCGGTAACACTCCCAAAGTCGATGCAACGTAGTTTAGACGTGTATGGATTTTGGGGGTGTTACAATACTGGTATTAGAGCCAAAAGTTCCTATTTTCAAAGATATTTGAAAGATTTTTAAAATGGGTAGTATGGGATAAGAGCATATAGATTACTTTTGCATGCATTAAATCATAGGAATGATTTTATTTGTAATGCGTTTCTTGCCGTACTTGTCTGATATGTTTATAGAAAGTATGCAAATACTGTGGAATGACACTACTACAAAAAAGGCCAAAGATAACTGTTATATAAGGCTTTACATAACACTTTTGATGCGTTTTCCAAGTCAGTGTAATGTAAAGTAAAGATAACACCTAATGGAAGTGTTATGTTTGGAAGAGAAAACATAACAGTCATTTAGAATACACGTTATACTACTAGATAACACATTTGTCAAATAACCGTTAAGTTTGCTATTTTTAAGCTAGTTTGACCGAAGGAATATTTAACTACTATCTTAAATAACTGTTATCTTTGTTACAAGCAAACACAACTCTTCTTTGCTCAAGTGTTATGTTTTCTTATAATATTATAACAGGTTTTTTCCATAACTGTTATCTTTGATATTATTATTTTTTTTTAAAAAAAAAAACAAATTGTGACATGCTTCAACGTTGCATTGACACTAGCTTCCAAATTGCTACAGCGCGGCTAATTCAATTTACAATAAAGCACCATATGTATAATATGCAACCCATATCTCAAAATCAACAAATTAAAGATGATATTCCAAACCTCCAAAATTCTGTATATATACACAATAATTCAACCAACACTTATATTTCCAAACTTCCAAAAACAACTATACATATAAATATGTATCTAAATAAAAAAAAAGCTAAAATCAAATTCATCCCGACCACATCAATATTCATACCCAAATAAAAAAAATATATGTACGTCCAAAAATTGATTAAGGTAAAAAAAAAAAAAAAAAAGAGGCATGAAGTTCAAACTCATTCATCATCATTCATGACTTGTTCTTCGTGATCCTCGACATATGTAATCCACAACTCTCTGAGTTCATCAATTTTATCCTGAGAATAGGTTGGAGGGATGCCATGATAGTACTACAATAAAGATAAGACAAGTCTCCATCAAAAATTGAAAAGTAATTAAACACAATAATCATGAATGGTCGAATTAAAAAGGAAACAAACCAAAAGGAAAACAAATAAGAAGATGATCGAAGTTAAACATTTGCACACTACAAATGCAGTGTTAAAGCATAATGCTCAAGATCTAAGTGTCATAATTAAAAATTACACCAAGTGGAAAAGTCATAAACATAATAGTATAATAAACAATTACTGAAGAAATAATTCATGTTAACGATTATTATATTGCCCAAAGTTTGGAAATCATAAAACACAAAAGGAAAAATTGTAATTAATAAAGTACCTTATCTGGAATTACTAGTCGTCTGAACTCTATAGTCTCAAGCATGTAGCGACACACATAATATCCACAATCTAAAGTACCAAGCGGTTGGCGAGGGCACTATAAACAAGAAATCACAAATAGCTTAATTAAGGAAAATCAAAAATATTTTTGCCTAATAAGATAATATAATATAAGAGTCAGATACCTGCACTTGGTTCCATCTAATTTCCGGATTCTTTTTAATCTTCTTGATATCTTTTCGATAATACATGCTAAATTTTATAATCCCCCTATATAATCATAAAATAAAATAATAGTATCATCATAAGTAGTCATAGCAATAGATGTATTAAATATAGTCCTTTAGTACATACTCGTTAATGATCTTTTTAGCAAACGGTCGAACTTCATTTTGTGCTCCTGCTGGATCTAACCAATATACCAATCCGTTCCAAGGACTGATAACAGCAAACATCCAATGGTTGCTGTACAATTAAATAAGTAATGAAGAACAAAACAAAATCATCATTAATTTAAATCACACCATAACTTTTGTAGTCAAATCAATAATTTATATAAATGAACACACAACACTTACTTCTCATTATATGGTGCAAAAAAAAGTTGATTAATATTTTTAGCATCATTACATGCAAAGACGCAAGCTAAATAATCTGATCGAGGATCTCCTTCTTCCATTGTTGTTGGTGTCAAAGGACTTAGAATGTTGGTATCATAAAATCCATATACCCCTGAAATCCCCTCACTAATACAAACCTCTCGCAAGTACCTATCAAATCTCGTAGCATTGTTTTAGAAAATATCAAATTATCCAGAAACATGACATTATATAATCACTAATTAGAAAAAGGAAAAAGATTCACTCACTTCATGAATATGGACATGTGAGTTGATCCAATCTCCTTTTGGAAGCACCAATCAAGCATATCCTCGTAATCTATGGCAACATCTTGTTCATTAAAAAATACGTTAGCCGGAATTTTAATGGAAATAGTTTCTTGCCTCTTTTTCATCCGTAGAGCTTGAATCTTAAAAGCTCGCACCAAACTAGTGGTCAACTTCTCTTTATCTTCTGCAGTGATAGAGTACTTTTTAATGGATGATGATTGTGATGATGCCGTTCCTGGAGATGGTGTGGGTCGTGTGGCAAGATGTGCCTGTTTATCATTCTTGATAAGATCCACACAAGAAAAATATAATACTTGTTTATATATTCAAAAATGATATGAATAAGATTTGTGCGATAGAAAAAAAAACTTATTTTTGTTCATACCTTCTTCGGTGGAAGAATCAAATGAGTTGGCCAAAGAATATAAGCCTCCTTAGCTTGGAATACATACTGAAATTCCTCAGTAGGGCATGGTAAAAGTGCACGAGGCTCAATAACTTCAATGACGGCAACACGACGATGATTATCCTTAGGGGTGTTATGATGAACAAGTAAAACCTCTGTTGCGCTTGGTATGTACACTTTACCCTTAGCAACAACCTTGAGCTCATTGTCACATTCAATCGCCAAGTAACAATCACTCTCACCCTGTTTTTTATAATAAAATTAAGGAGTACAACTTTAAGAAACGATACCCATTAGTGTAAAATATATAACTTTAAAAATCCCCTTCCTCCAAATGATCCAAAGGTTTGCAGTTTAATCCCCCTCGTAAATAGCTCTGAAATTTCTAACTCATCAGACTAGCTGTGTAAGCTTCGGATTTTTGGTGACGAAGGATGGTTTGGCTGAATCAGCTAGCTGTGCAAAACCACCTCTTGCTCTTAACTTGGAGCAAAATGGGTTGATCAGCAGGATGAGCTTCACTGATTCAGGTTCTGTCAGGGGCAATACAACACTTAGGCGAGTGGGGAGTGTTCCAAGTAGGTTGACTAATGCTTCTTATTATTCATCTCAGTACCTAGATGCAAAGTTGAGTTTGCCGACTGATGTATATGATTTCTCAAATTCAATTAATAGGCTTTATGGAAAGCTTGAGGAAGGGAGTTTCGATAGTCCTGCGAGGTTTGATATGGTTTACGAACATTTGGAGTCACCTCAGTTAGTGCCAAACTCACTATCTTGTTCTGTAAAAGATTTTAGTGGAGCCAAACATGATGATGCCGAGTTTACAGTGATAGATAAGGGGGTAGAATCAGAGTTCTCCTGCAAGGAAGCAAAGAAGTTAAATGAATCTGTTGCCAAGGACTTGAAAGTCTCGAGCGTAGAAGTAATTGACATAGCTGAGCTCTTTAAGGGTGAAGGAATATGCTCAGACGAGGAGAGAAACATTGACAGTTTGGATGCAACCTCCGATTGTGTGGGTAAAGATGCTTTAATAGATAAATTCAGTGTTCTGGATATTAAAGAGTCAAATGTTGAAGAGGAGGTTTTAGATTTGCATAAAATGGTTGCTCTGTAGTCTGATGAGTTAGAAATTTCAGAAGGATGTCCTCAATTTACACAAGTTTGATATGGTAATTAGAAAATTAAAAGGGGGGGGAGTAGTACTGGGAGAAGTATCCAGAAAATTAATGTAGTAGTATTATAGTGGGAAAGCTTAGATTATTACTGAAATCAAATCAACCCCCCTTCCTATCTTGTTTGTGTGTTTAGCCATTAATGTGCAGCTGAGCTGACAGGCAGTAGTGACAGCGTTGCACTAGGCTTCTAAAAAAAAGAGCATATATTTGAAGTGTTGTTACAAGATAGTATTCAATACCTCCGGAAAGGAGTGGCCATCTACGCCCGTTGTATGAGGTTCAGGGATTGTTGGAGAAGAAATATGATGCACCTTACTTTTCTCTGGCCACGGCACATGATAGGGCTCAATATCATGCTCTTGAGGTTGAGGTTCGTGCTGCATTGGATTGTGATTAGTGACAACATGTGATGTCTCGGACTCATGAACACGATTATGGTCTTTTGAAGAAACATTGGTGCCTGACTCTAGTTGTAGGTGAAATTCTTGAACACCTAGGCCAACCAAACTAGGAGTACCTAATTGAGCACCACTAGACTCTTCGTTATTAGAACCACCAATTTGGCTACCACTACTCCCATGCCCATCAGAATGACCAAATTGACCACTGCAATTACCGGCATTCCAACCCGCCTTGAACTGACTCAATTGTTCGCTCATCTGCTCTGGGTTAATTTAGCAACATGTTGTCAGGAAGGACATAACAAAATTTTGAGTGTTTCTCATTTCTGCCAACTCCGATCTTAAACTCTTTATCTCGACCTTCATTTGGCTAGGTGGTTGTGGCCGGTTAAATCCAAAATAATCTGTGTTTGTCACACCTAATCCAACGCCCCTGACAATACCACCATGCTCTGGTTTCTCAATTGCTTTTGATAGTATATCATCTCGACCTTCTGCAACAATTTCTCCTCTACTTTGTTGAGCCTCTAAAGTTTTCTAGCACCAAAAAGAATTTGTATATAAAAGTTAGAATAATTTATATGATTAAAATCGTAGTTTTCCAACTTGGAAAATGTGCGTAAAATTTCTTACAATTGTTTCAGCAATTTTCAAATCATTAGGATTCTTAAATATCATCGCACCCTCTTTGACATGAGACTGAGCTCTAAGCCATGTCAAATGTCGCGGTACTGTAGGAGCATTTATCCCTTTCTTCTCAAGTTCATTTGCCTAAAAAGTCACAAATACATAAGAAAAAATAGTTTTATAGTTAAAAAAATTAAAGTTTGAAGTTAATTGCACAAGCTTGATCAAAGCTTACAATCTCTTCCTCGAAATGTTGATACCCTAGTCGTCCTCCACGATAGCTTGATTTTCTATTATCCTTCACTCTACTTCATTTTTTTCGCTCATTTCCTCCATAAATGATGTAATTCAACTTCAATAACACTCCAATATATCCAGTTATAAGTAATTCATGTAGGAATTTGAACCTTAAACCTAGGATCAGTTGATGTTTTCAGGAATTGATCCCAATCTTCCTGTAGTATCCATGGATATAGCCCTGGTTTCTTCTTCACCAATTGTCCTTTGCGAGTGTACATGAACTCCTTTCTCAATCTAGCTTTAAAAATTCGGAATGCAATAGAAGCTCGCGATAAGATATAACGTTTACGACCTTCTAATATCGTGAAACCTTTCTGCATAATAATTCAAGGATCATTAGTATTAATTGGCAGGACATTATCTCACATGTATAAGTTCGATGTTATTGATTACTGAAATACTAATAGCAAAACATCTACTTACTGTTATTAACTCGTAAACTTCATTCTTAAGCTCTTTCGGGACATCACCCCACTTCTCGTACTTGATGTTTACACGTTCACGAACAACTACCCCAATATAAGTAGAGAATGTGTTTCGATGATCCCCACATGGAACCTTTCTTCTATTCCATTCGAGTGGAATTTTTCTATCCTCCTGAATTGCCTTCCCTACTTTTGCACATACTGTACGACCTCTACAGTCCTCACGTTCAGCATTATCATCATCATCCTCATGCTCATGCTCGGTATCGGAGGTTGCATTCTCCTGAATTACCCTCCGACTCTTTCTCCCTTTAGCCATTAACCTAAAACGATGATTAAATTAAAGTCTCATAATACAAGAATTACAAAATGGAGTATTATAGAAGTATATGTATCTGGAGCTTTACTCATTTAAAAACTTAATTTTTTTTAAAAAAAAATCAGTAGCATGGAGTTGGATTTGGAGCCAAAACGGACATGAAAAAATTATCTAGATCCAACTCTATTTTAGTAGTGACCTGTATATACTTTAAGTAGTTTGTGGGCCTCTTTGAAAAAGTAGGGGTGTAGTCATGAAGAGATATTGTGAAGAAAGAACAATCCTATAAAAATAAGAGACAAATGTCTTTAATGTGTAGAAATAAGAACTATCCTATAAAAATGACAAAATCTTTGGAGAAATATGCTAACGTGACATGACTAAAGCCAAACCAAAGCATGATTCCATATTATTTGTTAGTGCATGCATGAGTAGTAGTGTATGATTTTCCAAGGTGAAAACTGCGCCTTTGCACTCGCCGCTATATAATATGCAACTTAGTTCCTTTTAATTTGCCTCCATAATTAATATTTTACATCCTCTAATTTTCCACAAAACGCAGAAAGTTAGAGACTAATTTGCAAATAAAAAAAGTACCTCTCACAAATCAACAGCTATGACATTCTAGATGGCCTTTTATCATTTACATACACAATGGAACAAGCAAAATATATTCCTTTAGAAGTCAGCAATCTAAATGCAAAGAGTCAAACTTGTCCCAGACATAGCACACAATGGAACTATGGAAGTACATGGACTGAACGCATTCTGACATGAATTGTTACTTCTAGTTCTAAAAGCATGGCTCTAGCTAATCTAATTCATCTCATGAGACTTTAACTCACAAAATTTACACGATCATATCAATATATACATGCATCAAAGTGCATAGAATGTCAGACCACTAGTAGAATAAATGCTTATTGCTGCGGCTATTAAGTGGCCTATTGCGGCGGTTTTGGCCGCGCAGCAATTAAGGGCGTAGCAATAGATAATTAATATATTGCTGCGGTTTTAAACCGCAGTAATATTTTAACATATTGCTGCGTTTTCTAGCGAAAACCGCAGCAATATATTCATTTTATATTAGAATAATTCAGTATATTGCTGCGGTTTTATGGAAAAACCGCAGCAATATAATCTATTTTATATTAAATAATAAGCATATTGCTGCGGTTTTTATCAGAAACCGCAGCAATAGGTACAGGTGTAGGTCAAAATTTTTTTTTTTTTGTGCATTTCTCATTAATCTGAGTGAAAATTCATTAATTCGAGTGCATGTTTTGTATTATTCTTTAGTTTCAGGCATGTTTTGTCATTAATCAAATACAAAATCTCGAGATTTGATGCCGGCGAGCCGAAAAATTTTAAAAAAAATACCAAACAGAAGTACAAACAAAACAGAAGTACAAAATTAATAAAAAAATAAAAAAAAATGAAGAAAAAGGTAAACAACAAAACAGATCTTGAAACTAAAGTGGACGATGACAGACGACGCGAAGGAGACGACCGCGAACGAGGACCGACGACCGCGAACAAGGACCGACGACCGCGAACGACGACCGACGACCGCGAACGACGACCGACGACCGCGAACGACGAACGAGCGAACGACTTGGTGAATGACGAAGAAGACGACGTTGGTGAGAGGGTTTGAAGGAGACGACGTCGGTGAGAGGTGAAGAAGACGACGTTGGTGAGAGCATGAGAGGTGGAGACGACGACGTTGGTGAGAGGGTTTGAAGGAGACGACATCGGTGAGAGGTGAAGAAGACGACGTTGGTGAGAGCATGAGAGGTGAAGATGCCGACGTCGGTGGGAGGTGAGAAGGTTTGAACATCGAACGAAGAGGGAAGATGCGAGAGGTTAGAGGTGAGAGGTGAGAGGATGAGAGGTTAGATGTGAGGGTTTGAAAAACGGCTGAGGGTTTGCAAATGGATGAGAGAGAGAGAACTGAAGAAGGGAGAGACGTGTGAGGTTCAGAGGTTGAGAGAGGGATAGTGGGAAAAAAACCCTAACGGATGGGTTTTATATTCTTTTTTAATGATATTGCTGCGGTTTTTATGAAGAACCGCAGCAATATATTAAAATATTATTTTTTAATATTATTTGAATATATTGCTGCGGTTCTTGACAAAAACCGCAGTAATATGTATGGTCAGATATTCAATTTTTTTCAAATTTTTTTATGTTGATATCATATTGCTGCGGTTTTAGGCCGAAACCGCAGCAATATCTTTATTTTATATTTTATATTTCTTTTTACGTGATATATTGCTGCGTATGGGTAAAACCGCAGCAATATCAGCGCAGCAATAAGCATTTATTCTACTAGTGGACCACAGATTTATTTTGTGGCTTGCAGTTTATATAAGATCTGGACAGTAATAAAACGTAGTAAAAACTAAAAAATGTCTAACCCAACCAAATCAACCGGCAGAATGTCAACAGGGGCTCCAAGGTTGGCAGAATGTCATCAGGGGCTCCAAGCTCGGCAACAACTAACTCTCTTGCTTTCTTACATAAAATGCAGGGACTCTATCCTGAATTCCATGAAAAAAAATTCGTAATTAGCTACCTGTAAATCGTATTACTAAAAATTTGTAGACTAATAAGTGAAGACTAATAGAAGTTTCCAGCAACACATAAATATAGAATTTATCACTTTTCATTACCAAACATCAAATTAAAACAATATAACACAAAAAGATGAATCAGTTCTCAACTCAAATCTTCTATTATGTAAAAACTTTAAAGCAAAATGACACTTCTATTCACCTTATAATTTTCTTACTAATAACTAACATAATTAATTATTGAATATTCTACCTCAACTTTTTCGACATCAAGCTTTCCGGCGTCGCTTCCCAGATACCTTTTTCTTCTTACTTTCTTGGACCCACTCACCTTCATTATGGTCATCTCGTATATACATGGATGAATCATCTGAACTATCATCTTCTATATGTACCTTCCTAGATGGACTTTCCTCCAACTCATCACCATCATCATAGTCATCAATGTCATAGCGAGACCTCGGTGTCAGAACTATTGATTTTCTCTTATCAGCCGGATCAGTTACATAAAACACTTGTTTCGCTTGGTTAGCTAAGATGTATGGATCTTCCTTGTGACCGAGCTTTTCAAGGTTGACTAAGGTGAACCCTAGATTATCATTCTCAACTCCAGTGTTATTGTCAACCCATTTGCACTTAAAAATAGGTATTGAGAAACAAGAGTAATGCAACTCAAAGATTTCTTCAATCACTCCATAGTAGTGCATTGAATCATATATGGGGCATTTGTCTTTAGCACTTGCAAAATGCAGAGCTTCGGCTTCTAAGCTTACTCCACTATTTTGCATTGTACTATTTTGATCTTGTTCCCATGTGTAGAATGTGCAGCCATTAATGACATATCCAGAGTAAAAAGAGGCATTGAAATTTGGCCCATAAGCTAAACTCTTGAGTCGGTCAGAAACCAAATTTGAAGATTCCTCAAGCTCACTCGTTACTTGATCTTTGAACCACCTACTGAATAATTTGCAATGTTCACTCGCTAACGATTTTACGTTAACTCTAGGGAGTTGTTCCCTCAAATAAGACATGTGTCGTTTGACATATGGTACAACTTCAGACTCATTATGAAGAATATAAGTGTGTGCCATGACCCACGAATCATAGCACATGTCACGTTGTTTATGACCTATGGTCCCCTTTCCATCCAATCTTCCACTATGTCGAGATGTAGGGAGCCCTATCGTCTTTGTCAATCCCACAAAACGACCACTAAACTCTATAATATTCTCGTAAAAGACCCGCTCAGCGATACAACCTTCTGGGCGATGGTGATTCTTCACATACCCCTTATATGTTTTCCTTTGCCTTTCAAAGGGATATTGATTTCTCAAATACACCGGACCACAAAATCTCACCTCTCTCACCAAGTGAATCATTAAATGAACCATAACGTCAAAAAATGAAGGAGGAAAGTACATCTCCAGTTGGCAAAGCACGACAACAATATCATTCTCCAAAGTTATCAATTCTTCAGGGTCAATAACTTTACTATATATCGCATTGAAGAAATGACACAATCTAATAATGGCACATCTAACGTTTTTAGGCAAAATTGAACGAATAGCTACAGGTAACAAATGATGCATTAAAATATGACAATCATAAGACTTAAGCCCCACAAGCTTCAACGTTTCCATTGACACCAGCTTCCGAACATTGGATGAATAACCCTCTGGTACTTTAACACCCGCCAAACACTCACAAAACTCCTTCTTCTCTTTTCTTGACAATGTATAAGCTGCAGGAGGCAAGTATTTCCGAGTTCCATCCTCAACAACATGTAATTCCCTTCTAATCCCCATTTCCTTCAAATCATCTCTAGCTTTAACACCGTCTTTTGTCTTCCCAGGGACATTCAATAATGTACTAATCAAACTATCACAGACATTCTTCTCGATATGCATCACATCTAACGAATGTCGGACAAAGAGGAATCTCCAATAAGGTAGGCGCCAAAAATATGGGCACTTCTTGTATCCCTGTTTTGGAAGAGAATTTTTATATTTTGTCTTGCCGAATGTAATCTGAATATCCTTAATCTTTTGAAGCACCTCCTCACCGCTCATGACCTTAGGACGTTCCACAAAACATTGCTTACCATTGAATGCTTTTTTCAACTTACGATAACGATGATTACAAGGTAGAAATTGACGATTATCATTAAAAACATTCTTTCCAGATGCCGTTAACCACATTCCTTCCAAACCATCCTGACATATAGGACATGCAGCCCGAAAGATTACCATAAGCCGGATAATCTTGGATGGTGCAAAATAACATTGCTCTTAAAGTGAACATTTCCTTGCGATAAGAGTCGAACACTTGCACACCTTCTGCCCATAGAATATTCAGATCATCAATAAGAGGTTCTAAGTACACATCGATATCATTTCCTGGTTGTCTTGGCCCAGAAATTAATAGAGTAAGCATCATGTACTTTCTTTTCATACACAAATTAGGAGGCAAGTTGTAAGTCACCAAAATCACAGGCCAAGTACTGTGGGTACTACTAAGGGAACCAAATGGATTCATGCCATCAGTAGACAATGCAAGACGTAGGTTTCGTACTTCTTCACGGAACTCGGGGAATTTACCATCTATAAAACTCCACTGGGGTGAGTCAGCTGGGTGCCTAAGTTTTTCATCTTTTTTTCGTCCATAATGGTGCCATGTCAAATGCTGAGCGGTACTTGGATCTGAAAACAATTGTCTAAACCATGGTATTATTGGAAAATACCATAGAACCTTAGCCGGCACTTCTTCTTTTTCCTTGTACCGTGAGGCATTGCAAATGGAACAACTCCCTAACGCTTCACTTTCATTACGGTATAACATGCAATCATTAGGGCAAGCATGAATTTTCTCATAGGGCAAGCCCATTGAGCACAATACCTTTTTTGCATCATAAGTACTACTTGGAAGAACATTTTCCTCCGGAAACATGTCTTTCATCAATTCAAGTAGAGAACTAAAACTTACATCACTCCAACCACCACTAGCCTTCAAATTGTACAACTTAAGCACACCTGATAATCTCGTATATTTACAACCTGGGTATAATGGTCGTTCAGAATCACTTACCAATCTCTCGAATGCAATATGATCCCCATTGTAATCATCCGCATTTACATGCCACATGTCCTCTAACCCATTGCCCTCATTAAAATTATCCTCACTTTCATACTCCATATCTTTAAAAGTACTAGCTAAAGTTTCTTCCCTAGATTCTCCATGCCAAATCCAACACGTATATGTTCTATCAAATGCCCATTTCTCTAAATGATTGAGTATTTGATCAACTCGCTGATGCATAAGATTATGGCACATATAGCAAGAACATCGTAACTTAGACTGACCTCCACTATTCATAACAGCAAAAGTAATAAATTCTCTAATTCCAACATTATATTGTTCATCCCCGGGCTTAGACATCCATATCCAACTCCGATCCATTTCTACAAACCAACAAATTCAAAAAGATATTCAAAAACATTTACTTGTTTAAAGAGGTACTAAGTCGTCATCACAAGGTTAATTTTATAGTTAATCAGATATTGCTTCAAGTGATGAGTACTGATGTATTGAGCATGCATAGGGTGCACTTATAATTTTTTTTACATACAATAAAGGGTCTAAAGCAAATCAGTTTTTATTATTTATGTGCTATTGTTTTATATAAAAGGAGAAAATATGAGTAACGTCTAAACCAAACAAATATAAATAGTATATAAAGATGATTCTCCTTTTTATTCCCTTTTGTGATCAGTTAAAAAATTGTCATGCAAAGGAGCAAATTGTCATGTTAAGGAGCATATATATGAATGCAGAAATCCACTACTTGCTTTTTAATATTTTCCAACTTTAGAGAACACTTTCGAACTAAAGCATTCTCTTGTATAATAAAGCCAAAGTGTATGCGTTAAATATGAACAATCTGACTAAAGTGACCCTTATTAAGACAAACAATAAATATACTATATAGCTGTTTTGTGCATATATATCAAATGAAAAATCATTCTTGTAAACATCCAATATACTGGACAATAATTTATTCCAATGCAAAGTCCAACAATCATTTGCACCAAAAAAAAAATAACCATCATTCTTATAGCTAGCCTATAACTCAATTAAATTAAAAAAAAAACCCCAAATCAGCCATCTACGAAATCAACAAGTATATGGCGCCATGGCGGCAGCCGCATGCTATGCTATAGTTCATAACTCATTACACAACCAATTTTGGCAAATTCAGAAAATTAATATAGTAAATTACCAATCCGAGAAACTAGAACATTGATCATAGTAATAGAATTTGAACAATAAAGCCACCAAAATCAGTTCTTTTTATGCAATTAGGAATACATAAGGGTCTGAAAAATAAGAATTACCTGTAAATTGCCGGTAACAATGGCGTTTTTGATAGTTGGTTTCTCGGAGTATGATTGTCGATGGGTATTGGGTAGAATACCGTTCTGAATTTCGAAGTTTTAATGACTACGTTGTGATCTCCTGGAGTGAAATTGAGAGTGTGAGGGACGAAAAGTCGTCGGAGATGGGAGCCGGAAAATATCTTTACTGTTGACAGTGCTACAGTTCTTGAAATTTTTTTGAGGGGGAGGTAGAGCTGCAACTTCTAATATTGAAGAAGAAGGGTTTTAATTTTAATTTTAATTTTATTTCTATTACTTAATGAGAAAGTGGGATTCGGTATTTTTAATCTCCTTCTCTTTTTTTTTTTTTTTTTTTAAAATAAGATTCCTACTAACTAGCTAATTCCCTAAACCCACGCATGCATTTAAACGGTTACTTTATTTATTTTTTAGTTTTTTTTGAAACATCACATTAATTTCATTGCAAACATAACACAAATTGAAACAAGTGTTAAGTGATATAATCTCAGTAAAGATAACAGGTATTTTGTCAAGTTTAACTTACTTTATTTGTTTGACCATTTTTTTTCCATTTAGATAACAGTTCTTCCATCAAAATGTTAATTTTATACTTTACATAACGCTTGCTAAATTAAACGTTAAATTAAAGGTGTTATCTTTGCCCAAAATTGTAGTAGTGTGAATCAGATGTTCTGATTATATGAAATGTGGTGTGGTTTACTTGATTGAAGTTGTGAAAGGTTCTTTGAAATGTGGTGTGGTTTACTTGATTGAAGTTGTGAAAGGTTCTTTGAAATCTTCGAAGTATGAATAACTTAGGAGGATGTACAAGGATAGATACATAGATAGTGGTTAGGAACACTAAGTTAATTTCGGATTAGTATAATATTCCAAAGATATTTCAAAAAGGGTATTGGACTAAAACATTATTTCGAATATTTTAGGAAAGAACCATACAAATTGTTGTAAATATTTTCAACTTGGAGTTCTAAAATTGAAAATAATCGTTTTACCTCTTATATATGTTTATACATAATGTATACTTAAAAACCTTAAATTCACAAAAACTTAGACTATTTTCTTTCTTTATTTTCGCAGATGGTTTACGACATAGGTCCTAAGGAATACCTGATGAAACACCGAATAATGGAAGATTGGGACATCTGGGCCTATAAGATGAAAGCTACTATGAAATATAGGACCTTACAGGGAGATAGTAGACTAAGGACTGAAATGGAGAAAATATACTTTATGCTGCAGTACGTCCCTAAGGAGGAACCCTAGCTTTTCATACACCATAGATATGGGATATATATTTTGGTCAGAAAATGGAGCTTTTAATGCAACCAAACACACCTACTGGAGCCAATACCTTCCTACTATAGGGCATTTCATTAATGATCTTAAATACTGTGAAAATGAGTGGAGAATTCGAGAGAAAAGAAGTTGGGAGCCCTCTACCTCATCACCTCCAGTTAGAGGAACCTATCATGTGGGGGAAAGCTCGGGAACTAAGGTTGTCGATGTGAATTATGAGGATCCCAGAGTTAAAACTGAGCCACAAACGTCACCTAGAGCTATAAAAAGAGCTAGATACCAAACTTTTGAGGATGATTTCATACCCGAGGACTACCATATAGCATCAAACCTTAGAACTCTTACCTACATTTCCGATGATGAAGGGAATAATAGGACGTTCGTCACAGTAATTGAGGAAGATCGTGTTGCACCTATGCTTGACTTAGACAATGAGGAAGAGGGAGATCCTAATGAAAATGAGCCTGCTGAAGAGGGAGATCCTAATGAAAATGAGCATGCTGAAGGGGATCCGATTGAGGAAAATGACCAAGAAGAAGAAGAAGAAGAACCTCTGGAGGAAGAACCTCTGGATGAAGATGAACCTATAGAGGATGACGAGCCTTCCGAGGACGAAGCTGACATGGAAGAAGGAATAGAAAATCCTAACTCAGATGACGAAGCTCACCATTATAGTCCCTAGTTTCTTTTGAAAATATAATTAGGATTAGAATATTATTTTATTCGTTTATTTCAGTTTTAATAAGGCTTGCATGCCAAGTAGCAAATTAGCATTCTTTTTTTATTCCTTTATTTATTCATATTATGTTTTCCTTGGAAACAATAAATTTTACCCTTTTCAATAATAATACAACAGTTTTATTCTTTTATTTGATGTAACATCTTATTTGAGAAGTTTATATTGCAAGTCAATAGGGACTTAATGATTGTTTGTAATAAAAACGTGTTATATAAACGTGCCAATGTGTAGTAGTTAAATAAATGAAGGACTATGTGCATGTCGCTGAAACAATCGTTGTGTCGTTTTAATGGTTCGTCAAGGCGGCACGCCTGATACCTCTCTGAATGTCGAGCAATCGATTCGTGATCTAGTGCAGATCACAGCTAACCTAGCCCAAGAACATAACCGGGATAGGGATTTGTCTGAAAAGGTTGCCCGTAGGAACCCACCAGTACTGAATGGGAAAGGGGGGCCAGAAGAATTGGAGAACTGGGTTGGGATGTTTGATAAGCTTTTCTTTACCCTCACCTGTCCAGATGACAAGATTATGCCCTTAACAAGCTATTACCTTCAGGGGGATGCCCACTTTTGGTGGACTCAAGCTAAGGATAACCTCTTAAAACAGTCTGACTTTGGGTGGGAAACTTTCAAGAAAGCCCTGAGAGATAAGTATTACCCCCATACCTCAAAAGATAGAAAGCCCAAGAGTTTATGATGCTAGAACAAGGGAACCTGTCTGTTGAGGAGTATTACCGCAAATTCATTGAGTTGATGAGATTTGCTCCTGAAATTGCCCTTACTGAGGAAGCTAAGGCCTCACGTTTTGAGTTAGGGCTCACCCTTGACCTACAAGGGAGATTGGGGGGAGATACTTTCACCTCATTGGACCATGTCTTTGGCAAAGCTGCCCACCAATATGCAATAAGGAAACGAGAGGAAGGAGGTAAACAAGGTGAAAAGCGAAAGGAGAATCCAAATCCCGATTCAGAGATTTGAAAAGAAACACCATGGGAACCAGAACAATCAAACCTCCCAAAGAAACTTTGGAAAAGGACCCAACAACAATAACACACAACACAACAACAATAACTGCAATGATAACACCAACAACCGCGGACTGAGCGTGTGAACAGTGTATGAAGTGCCCAAACAACCATCCTAGGAGAGATTGCGAGGGTAACAAGGTGGAGTGTCGTGAATGTGGGGAAATGGGGCATAGAGCGTATGAATTCTACTCAAAGAATAAGGTTAACCCCAACGGTCAGAAGAAGGGGAACTATAGAGACAAGCCTAGGAATGGGAATGGGAATGGTGGAAATGCATACAATGGGTCAGGGAACTCTAATTACTCCAAACCACCAACTAATGCAAATAATCAGGCACCATCTGGGAACCATGTGACCAACAACAATGATAATAAGGGCAAAGGGAAGATGTATATGATGACGGCTAGCGAAGAGGAAGCTCGTAGAGATGTTGTCACGGGTATCTTCTCTATAAACTCAATTCCTGTTAATGTATTGTTCGATTCTGGAGCATCTTTCTCTTTTATTGCCCATACAACTGTTAGAACTCTAGCACTGGTTGAGTCCGAGTCAATTTATATGCCTATAGTTATTCCTTCAAGGGATACCTATTAATTGCTCTAAGAAATTCCATAATGTCTCATTGAAAATAGGTGAGGGCTTCTTTCCTTCCGATCTAATAGAGTTTAACTTATCGAACCTAGACGTCATTTTGGGGATGGATTGACTTAGGAAATACAAGGCTAAGATAGACTGTGATGCACAAAAAGTGGAACTGAGAGATTCTTCGGGAAAAAGGGTGTCATATAGGAGAATACCTCGAGAACCTGGAATTAAAGTAATCAACACCTTGCAACTTAAGAGTTATATAGACAAAGGATGGCCTCTATTTATGTGTTCCGTGAGAAGGGTTGTGGATGAGCCATTGAAACCTGAGGATGTGCCTATAGTAAAAGAATTTCAGGATGTTTTTCCTGAAGAAATACCTGGTATGCCGTCAAGGAGAGATGTAGAGTTCACTGTTGACCTAGTACCTATCTCCAAAGCCCATACCGAATGGCTCCAGCAGAAATGAACGAGTTGAAGAACCAGTTGGAAGAACTACTAGAGAAGGGGTACATTAGACCTAGTATGTCACCATGGGGAGCCCCTGTGTTATTTGTCAAGAAAAAGGATGGTAGTTTGAGGTTGTGTATAGAATACCGTGAGTTGAACAATGTCACTGTGAAAAACAAATATCCATTACCTAGGATAGATGACTTGTTTGACCAACTTCAGGGTGTAGGGATGTTCTCTAAAATAGACTTAAGGTCTGGCTACCATCAATTGAGGATTGCTGATCAAGATATACCTAAAACTGCCTTCAGGACTAGGTATGGACACTATGAGTTTACCGTCATGCCTTTTGGGTTAACCAATGCACCTGCTATTTTCATGGACCTCATGAATAGGATTTTTCGATCGTACCTCGATAAATTCGTAGTCGTGTTCATAGACGATATATTGATCTATTCAAGGGGCAAGGAGGAACATGAGGGACATTTGAGGCTTATTTTTCAAACCCTTAGGGAGAACCAACTGTATGCAAAGTTTTCTAAGTGTGAATTTTTGGTTTGAAAAAGTGTCATTTTTGGGTCATTTCGTCTCTAAGGAGGGTGTGTCTATAGACCCTGCAAAGATAAAAGCGGTGAGTGAATGGCCTACGCCAAAGAATGTCACAGATATAAGGAGTTTCTTGGGTTTAGCTGGTTATTATAGGAGGTTTGTTAAAGACTTTTCGAAGATAGCAAAACCCATGACTAACTTAATGAAGAAAGATTGCAAGTTTATCTGGACTGAAGATAGTGAGAAAGCCTTTCAAGCACTCAAGGGGAGACTAACCTCAGCACCTGTGCTAGCCTTGCCTATCATGGATGAGGGGTATGATGTCTATAGTGATGCGTCAAAAAAATGGGTTGGGTTGTGTTCTTATGCAAAATGGGAAAGTTATAGCTTATGCATCCCGTCGATTGAAACCATATGAGGTTAATTACCCAACACATGACCTAGAGTTGGCCGCAATTGTCTTTGCCTTAAAATTTTGGAGACATTACCTTTACGGGGTGACTTGTCGAATTTTCACTGATCACAAAAGCCTCAAATACATCTTCACCCAGAAAGACCTTAATATGCGACAGCGCAGGTGGTTAGAGCTCATTAAGGACTATGACTTAGACATTCAATACCATGAGGGTAAAGCAAACGTTGTTGCTGATGCATTGAGTCGTAAGTCTAGCCATAGCCTGAACACCTTGGTAGTTGCCGATAAACTTTGTAAAGAATTTTCTAAACTCCAGATTGAAGTGGTTCATGAAGGGGAAGTGGAAAAGTTGTTGAGTGCCCTCACCATCCAGCCCAACTTCCTAAATGAAATAAGAGAGGGTCAGCCTGGGGATGTGAAACTTGAGCGAGTCAAAGTAAAACTAAAGGAGGGAAAAGCATAAGGGTTTGAAATCCATGAGGATGGGAGTATACGCTACAAGGGTCGGTGGTGTGTACCGCAAAAATGTGAGGAGTTGAAGCAAAAGATAATGAGTGAAGGTCATAATACGAGTTATTCCGTCCACCCAGGGGGGGATAAGTTATATAAGGACCTCAAAAAGATGTTTTGGTGGCCTGGAATGAAGAGGGCAGTAGCCGAGTTTGTTTCCAAATGCCTGACGTGTCAGAAGGTTAAGAGTGAACACAAGAGACCTCAAGGCAAAATCCAACCTCTAGACATTCCAACATGCATGGAAGTGGGATTCAATATCTATGGACTTCGTCGTAGCCTTACCTAGGAGTCGGGGAGGCAATAACACAATATGGATGATAGTGGACCGATTGACCAAGACTGCAAGGTTCATACCCATGAAAGACACGTGGAGTATGGAAGCCCTAGCCAAAGCATATGTTAAACATGTCATTCGACTGCATGAGTACCCACGAGTATAGTGTCTGATAGGGATTCGCGATGCCTTTCTAATTTCTGGAAAAAGGTCCAGGAAGCATTTGGTAGTGAGTTATTGATGAGTACGTCCTTTCACCCAGCTACAGACGGCCAAACAGAAAGAACCATCCAGACCTTGGAGGACATGTTAAGAGCTTGTGCCTTAGAATACTAGGAATCATGGGAAGACCATTTGGACCTCATAGAGTTCTCATACAACAACAGTTATAATGCTAGTATCAAAATGGCTCCATTTAAAGCGTTGTATGGGAGAAAGTGTCGTAGTCCCATGTGCTGGAACGATATTAGTGAGACTGTGGTGTTAGGTCCTGAAATGATTCAAGAGACTGTTGATCAAGTGCGAGTCATTCAAGAGAAAATTAGGGCCGCACGAGACGGGCGTAAGTCCTATGCAGATCAAAAGCGAAGGGAAGAGAATTATGAAGTTGGTGAAAAGTTCTGCTTAAGGTGTCCCCAATGAAAGGAGTGATACGATTTGGGAAGAAAGGAAAACTAAGTCCTAAGTTCATAGGACCATATGAGATTTTGGCGCGAGTAGGCAAAGTCGCTTATCGCTTACAATTGCCAAATGAGTTAGAAAGGGTCCACAACGTGTTTCACGTATCCCAGCTCCCGAAATACGTACTTGACGAGTCGCATGCCCTAGAACCTGAAAACGTCGAATTAGACGAAACCTTGTCCTATGAGGAGAAACCCATCAAGATCCTAGACCACAAGGTGCGTAGAACGAGAAATAAGGACGTCAAAACTGTGAAGGTGTTGTGGAGAAATAAGAATACTGAAGAAGCCACATGGGAAGCAGAAGATGCGATGCGTCTGAAGTACCCTGAGCTTTTTCAGAAGGTAGGTGAGTTACGGGGACGTAACTTTTCTTTTATGGGGGGAAGAATGCGATAGAATTTCGCGCTTCCACCCTAAAGTTTGTTAAATTTTGTTATTTATGTGTATTTAGCGCTTATGTGTGCATTTATCGCTTATGTGAGCTGCGAAAGGTAGAAAACGCTTATGAAATCTTGGGACTTAGAAGTGCAGAAAGATCGTCGTTAAGTCTTGCTACCTCAAAGTTTCGGGACGAAAATTCCTTTAAGGGGGGAAGCCTGTAATACTGTGTATTTCTGGGAGTTATTCTTTTATAAATAAGATAATATAAAGAATAAAGTGAAAGTATTTTAATATTATTTACAAAAAAATATATATAGTTTGGGTAAGCCTACAGTTATAATTTAAATATACAACCTACTTTTGTACCTAATTATATTTTTATTCGATTTTTGCTAAATAATAAATCGAAATTTGATTTGGAAACAAATCCTAATAAACCAAGGTTTCTCATACTATAAATAAGAAAAAGAAAAAAAAAATCAAAACCCTAATTTTTCTTCAAAACAGCAGTGTAGCCCAAGAGAATTTTTCTCTCTCCTCCTCTCCTCTATTTTCTCTTTCTTCTTCCCCTGCGCCTGCAAACTCACTCACCGGAGGTCGCGCCTGCTCGCCGGAGGTTCGCGGCTCGTCGGAATTCTCGCTGGTGGTGCACATCAGTTTGGGGTTTAGGTTTCGCGTAGGCGTGCGGGTGTGTCGCGCAAGGCTGGACGTGAATGGCTCGAGTAGGAGCCGCGTCGTGCAGTGGTTCGCGGTCGTCGGAGTCGAGTGGTGCTCGCCGGTGGTTCAGTCGCACGTCCGCCAGTTGTGGTGGTCGTCGGTGGTGCTCCGGTATGCTTTAATAATAAAAAAATTAATTCTTTTCTTCTTTAAATTAATTATATAATCTGAGTTTGTTATGCATATCTATATATATATATATCTTTGGATGATTTGTTGTTATAAATAAAGTATAGAATTAGTAAAAGAAATCAGATTTATAATTATTAATTCTTATGATAATTCATTCCTCAAATCTGATTTTGACAATACTTGTATATGAAATTGTTTAAGTTTGTGGTGGTAAACAAAGCATAAAATAAGTTAAAAGAAATCAGATTTTGCAAGCATATTAATTAGTTTCTAATTATGTAGTTTCAATAAAGTTTATGAAAAGGAAGTTAAAACAACAAGTTTGATTATTTTTAATATTCGAAACATCATGTTTTACATAGTTTAGATAAGCTGATTTTTTATTTTAATAATATCAAGGGCTTAGCACTAAATTACTTTTATTATTTAATTAGGTCCCAATTTCATAAGTGGAACGTTTTAAGTAGTCAGCGAAGATTCTCTGTTACAAGGTACATACGCGTACTAGTTCAGTTCGATATATTAGTATCATGTTTAGGTTTTGAATTGTTATATTAGAACCTAGAATCATGATAGGGAACTATGGTTGATTATGATTGATGAGATTGTTTGGTAACATGGAATCAAATTGGAAATATGTATGTATTATTTCCTTGCTGTATAGCTTGTGAATTGGAGTGCTTTATTATTAGTATGCGACATTCTATCGTATCACAAGCATGAAATGAGAATTGGATTGAAATCATATGATTTATTGTTGTAACAAGGATGTTGCAAGAGGTTGCTTTAATTAGAGAATTTTAGCAATGTACCTAAGAATTTAATGATTTTATGTTCAATGTTGCATGAATGAATATTATTAAGAAGGATTGTTGGCAATAAACTTGTAGTCGGATTCCCTACATGTAATGAACAATGGGGGAGTGTGAGACTTGTTCTACACTCCTACGCAGCCTACTGTGACGATAGTAGTGTCCTTATAAATTTTGATAACTCAAGTAGGCGAAGGTTCCGTACGATCTTGGGGGGTATGCATACTAAGGTGATGGATGTGGAACGGAACGAAACCGTATTTACATTCCATCTAATAGACCAAGTCGTCTATTAAGGATTAAGTAGCCCGTATGATTCTAGAAAGATGACGGTGCCCGTTCGATGCCAATTAAACTATAAAAAAAATGAAATGTAATATTCTTGTAGTACCATGTCTAGGAATGTTTATTATTATTCTATTTATGATTAATGTATTATTTAACTGATTATGTATGTACTCAGCATAGTTGATTGTTTGTTATTTGTGATGTTTGTTGACATGTGATGAACCATTGATATTTCAATGGGGAGCAGATTAGGTATGCTGGTGATGCTGCATGAGTTTGGGCATACGGGGAATATTTTCTGGTTTATAAACTCTTAAGTGTTTTTGTTGAACTTATAGAATTATTAATAAAAGGGTTCAATGATGATTCCCGAGTTGTAGTTTAAAGTAAACATTTTATTTCCGCTGCAATGTAGTTTTTCTTAATAAGGAATTGTTAACGTTTTAATTTCAATAAGCCTTGCGTTTCACCGCGGCGGAAACACTCCCAAAGTCGAAGCAACATAGTTTAGACGTGTATGGATTTTGGGGGTGTTACAATTAGTATGTCATCCATACATACTACACAATTTGGTAATTGATTTAGATATTTATCCACAAAAGCTTGGAATCGTCCAGGGGCATTTTTATATCCAAATGGTAATACTTCCATTATTCATAAAATCCATTAGGTACTTTGAATGCTATTAATTGTTTAGATTCTTCAGTTAATTTTAATTGGTGAAGACTACTTTTACAATAAAATTTTGAGAAGTAATTATAACCTTGTATTTGTCTCATTTTTAGTATTTTATTAGGTATTGGATAATTGTATGTAATTGTTTTCTCATTTAGAATTCTATAATCAATAACCATTCTTGTTTTTCCTCTTTTTTGTTCTGAATGGTTGTTAACTATAAATGCACTACTGCTATGTTTAGAATTACTTGGCCTAATTAATTTTCCTGCTAATAATTCTGTTATATACATTTTAAATTCTTCTTCATCTCTTTGTGTATTATTAAAGGGATTTTGAGATATTATACTATTTTGATTTTGTTTAAAAATTCTTTTCCTAATATAATTTTGTGACTTAGGCTTACTTCATATTCGATATTTATATTTTGTGTTGCAATTTTTGTCGTAATAATTACTATTCCTTTAAGTTTTAGATTATTGTACATTATTTTATCGAACAATTTATCTATATAGATTGAATTATTTTCCATAATTATATCTATTTGTGCTTTTAAGTTTTCTCCTTCAATTTGTATTATAATATAATAATCTTGTTACTTTAATTGAATAGGTTGATCATTATCTTTTTCTTCTCTAGATCTGGAAAAACTCATTCTTCTTTTTACTACATCTAGTTCTCCATAGCTAGGTTTAGAGTATAATTTTAATCCTTTATCCATTGGTAATAAAAGTTCTATAAATGGTGTATCTATAGTTATTGGTCTTAATTTATTTTTAGTATAAACTTGGTGTTGGTTAGTTAGAATGTAAGCATTTTTACATTGTACTGTCATTACTTTAGATCCATTGAGCATCTTTATTCCATCTAGCTTCCAATATAGAACCAATGCCTTTTTTATATTCTTATCAGTTAAGCTTATTGAATAAATTGGTTTAATTATGAACCTTACCTTTTGGTAAATTAGATTTCCTTTCTCAATAGGTTCTTTAATTTTATCATCTCGCTAATTCTAATTCCAACGGAGTATCTGTTCCTTCTTTAAAACATGCTTTTATTATTATCCATGTTGTCGCCAATTCTACAAATCTAAAAGTAATTGGTTTATTTCCTAATGATCGATTAATTTTCGTTGTTTCCTCGTTTAGCACTTCTTTTGCTATTAATGGAACTTTAATATTACCTTGCACTTAAGTAATATCAATAACGTGTTCTCTATCGCCTATCACTAAATATTCGTTCTTATCCTTTCTAAATATTTTCTTGATTAAGTTTCTCTCAAATATCTTATTTGTTGACAAAGTAAATCCTTCATACTTTAATTGATTATACTTTTGAAGATAAAAAATAGCTCTTTGGTCTTTACTTTGTGGAGTAATTTCTTCATCGTAATCTACTTACTTGTAATTCTTTATCCATCACTAGTAGTTTCAACGTTATCTTATTCGCTAATTATTATTTCATCACTTTCTGTTTCATATTCTAGAACATATATCTCTTCTTCCGGCAGTATATTATTTTTTCCTATTTCATATTCGACTATATGTAATTCATTAAAGTTAATTTTTTTTTTTTACTTTAGGATTTTTATTTACTTTAGTTTTACATTCTCATGCTATATGACCTATTTGTCCACAATTGTAGCACCTACACTTCTTTGGGTTATTAACATACTGATAAATCTTCTTCTTATATAATAATTTATGTTAGATTTCTTCTTGTGTCTATATTTTCCATATGGTTTAACTTTTTATATTTCTTAGGCCTAAACTTTGGTATTTTTTTTCTACGTTTTTTGATTAATCTATAGCATCCAAATTTTGGTGTTTCATATCTTTCACAACAATCACTTACTTTAGCTTGTTTTTTAAAAGCTTTTTGTTTATTAACTTCTGTACAATAGTTTTCATACCAAGTTTGTAAGAAATATATTTGTTCTCCTAAGGTACCTGATTTAGGTTTTATAATCCTTTATAATAAGCTTAGCTGATAAGAATATAGAAAAGGCATTGGTTCTATATTGGAAGCTAGATGGAATAAAGATGCTAAATGGATCTAAAGTAATGACAGTACAATGTAAAAACGCTTAGATACTAACTAACCAACACCAAGTTTATACTAAAAATAAATTAGGACCAATAACTATAGATACCCCATTTATAGAACTTTTATTACCAATGGATAAAGGATTAAAATTTTACTCTAAACCTAGCTATGGAGAACTAGATATAGTAAAAAGAAGAATGAGTTTTTCTAGATCTAGAGAACAAAAAGATAATGATCAACCTATTCAATTAAAGTCACAAGATTATTATAATATAATACAAATTGAAGGAGAAAACTTAAAAGCACAAATAGATATAAATATGGAAAATAATTCAATCTATATAGATAAATTGTTAGATAAAATAATGTCCAATAATTTAAAACTTAAAGGAATAGTAATTATTACAACAAAAATTACAACACAAAATATAAATATCGAATATTAAGTAAGCCTAAGTGATAAAATTATATTAGGAAAAGAATTTTTAAACAAAATCAAACCCTGAAAAATAGAATCAGACTATTTTGAGTACACTTATAACCAAATTCAATTTAAAACAAGAAAAATCATTGAGTAATTTAACTTATATTCTTATAAAAATAATTTTTGAAAGACATAAAAGTAGATACTACACACCGATGGTAGATACGGGAGCAAAGCAACCACAATTATGAAAGAAAATTGTTTATCATAATGAAAGAAGTTAGATACACCATTCAAGATAAATGGTTTTAATAATAATAGTAGCAGATTTACCCTTTATCAAACTAATGTACAGATACAAATTTGGAACAAAATATTAATTATACCTCGAGTATATTGCTTTGAATTAACAGGAAAAGATATCATATTAGGAAATAATTTCCTTAACCAATATAAACCAATTAGCATAGATAAAGATTTTCTTACATCATTTACCCCATGTAAACACAAGCTGAAAGCTAGAATAGTAAAAAATAGAGAAAGAATATCTCAAGAATGGAAAAAATGTAAAAAGGGAGAAGAAGAAAAACTAGTTCAAGGAATGAAAACAAAGAAAAAAAACATCAATTTTACAATAATAGATATTGGAATATTATATTTAGATAAAATTACCCCTTTAAAAATAAAATTAGAAGAACTATGTAATGAAAATCCATTAGCAAATTGGCACAAACACAAAACTGAAATACAAATTACTTCCTCCGCTCCATAATAAGTGAAACATAGTAATTGGACACAAGATTTAATAAACATCACTTTCAAAAGCCAAAAAGTCATAAATACCCTTTACATTATCAAAAAGAGGAGAGGGAAAAGTAAACCACACAAGTTTGTGATGAGTACTCTTGTCATTTTGTCACTTTCTTTTTTCCATTTAAGGTATGTTTCACTTATTTTGAAATGTTCTAAAATAGTAAGTGTTTCACTTATTATGGAACGGAGGAAGTACATTAAAAGATCAAAATAGTATAATATCTCAAAAACCCTATAATAATACACAAAGAGATGAAGAAGAATTTAAAATGCATATAACGAGAATTATTAGGAGGAAAATTAATTAGGCCAAGTAATTCTAAACATAGCAAGAGTGCATTTATAGTTAACAACCATTCGAAGAAAAAAAGAGGAAAAACAAGAATGGTTATTGATTATAGAATTCTAAATGAGAAAACAATTACATACAATTATCCAATACCTAATAAAATACTAAAAATGAGACAAATACAAGGTCATAATTACTTCTCAAAATTTGATTGTAAAAGTAGTTTTCACCAATTAAAATTAACCAAAGATTCTAAATAATTAACAGCATTCAAAGTACCTAATGGATTTTATGAATGAAACATATTACCATTTGGATATAAAGATGCCTCTGGAAGATTCCAAGCATTTATGGATAAATATCTAAATCAATTACCAAATTATGTAGTATATATTGATTATATACTAATATACTCAAAAACACAAGAAGAACATTATAAATTATTAGAACAATTAATAGAAATAATAAAGAATAGTGGAATAGTCTTAAGTAAAAAGAAAATGGAAATATTTAAAACACAAATAGAATTTGTAGGATTCGAAATAGATAAAGCATGAGTAAAAATGCAAGAACATATAGCTCAAAAAATCATAGAATTTCAAAGAGAAATTAATACCAAGAAAGAATTAAAAAAATTCTTACGAATTGTAAACCAAGTCAGAGAATTTGTTCCAAAATTATCACAATTTACGGAACCACTTACTAAAAAGCTGAAAAAAGAACATGATTTAAGGTGGACTGATACCGATTCAAAAAATTTGGAATTTGTGTGGATAGTAGAAACTGGTGCTGGCGAAATTAATAATGGTTATGGTGCAGTATTGAAATACAGATACAATAATGAAAAAAGAGAATATATATGTAGATACCATTCACGAACATTCAAGGCAAATGAAACAAATTGCGATATTAATAAAAGGAGCTAAAAGCAGTTAAATATGGTATTAAAAAGTTTGAACCTTATATTGTTTAAAAAAATTTATATTAAGAACAGATAACAGGACTGTTAAGTGTTGACTGACACAGAAATTACAAGATTCCATTACAAGGAAGGAAATAAATAGGATTATAGCTAATATCAAACAATATGAGTTTACAGTTGAATTATTAAAAACTAATGAAAATAATTATGCAGATTATCTCTCCGGAGTTAGTTCAACAATTGATTCAAGAGAATCAAGAACAAAAACTATTGATAAATCATTTATCACAAGAGCTTGATCTAGTGAAAAGAAGTAGAGAAAGCTCTAAAGATAATGGCAGTGGCCAAAGCTATCAAGAACAAGATAATGGTGCTAACCAAAGATACCAGGCCAAAGGCAAAGCTATTATAAGAAGAAGTTATGTATTCCTCTCTCAAAAAAGAGATTTCCTAAATTACCAAATACTGTGGTCTGCTCGGCTTGTGTTTAAGTTTATTCGAGCTCGAGCTTAGCTTGAAGCTTAACGAGCCGAACTTTGTTTGAGCCAAGATTTGCCAAGTGTTAAACGAACCGAGCTCGAAATGTTCACGAACAAACTTGACTCTTTATCACCCCTTGTTTTTTACATGTTTAATTTGTTTTTCCTTTTTAATATTTGATTTTTATAGGTTTTCTTTTAGACAAAGAAACAATTAACTTATTATTGCGTGATATCTAGGTTAATATATTTATGTTTATATATAAATATATTATTTTTCTATATAAAAGTATAATCGAGCCCGTTCACGAGCTCTCGAGCCGAGTTTTGCCTAGCTCAGCTCGGCTCGTTAAAAGTCTCGAGCCGAGTTCGAATCCGCGCCGAGCCATCACGAACCGAGCTTTGACCAAGCCGAGCCCGAACTGTTCGCGAACAGGACCGACTGATTATCACTCTCCTAGTATGGAGTCTCCTACATCCAGATGAGCCTCCTCAAACAAGATACATCCTAAACAATTTTATGACAAAAGATACATTGAAGAAATATTGCAAGTGAATGCAACAAAATAATACACACTTATGCTAGATGTGCAAAAATCAGCAGACAGCTGTACCTATGATTGAAGACTTGGAAGATAAGGAAGAATCCTCTAGCAGTACAACCCAAGCCCCACAAGTTGATATAACCGACTAAAGGATGGTGGAGTTACTATAGAAGATAAGGATAAGATATAAGGTCATATGCCAAAATCTCGTTGTAACCTTAGAAAAATAGCCATTTGTATGGCTTAAATTAAAAGTAACTTTTTATGTACGTTCTATGTAATATCGTTTGCCTATAATTAACAAAGAAAAAACCTTGGTGAGGTATCATCAAGGAGTTCATTACAAAAAATCTTCTCTCTTACCTCTCTCTCTCTCTACTTCAAAAATTTTGGTAGTTTTTCTATAATTTTCTTAACCACGCAAAGTTGGTATCAGAGCTTGGAGAAGTTATTTTCATATCAGGATAATCTTTCATAGTTATGGAAGAAGCTAAGGTAAAATTCTTTCTTATGAACTAAGTATAAATTCAATCCTTTAGTTTATAATAATGCTGAGATCCGTAATAATAATTCTATAACTTCATATAGGACTTGTACTATCTTAAATATGCTCTCCTCAATTTCATAAAATCATGCTTTTAAACCAAAAGACAACAGGTAGTAGTAGTCCTTTTATGCCGTTGAATATGAGAAGGCTATTGTGGACAGAATACGTAAAACCTATATGGTGAGGTGAAAAGGTGTGATCTTACTTAATTTGCTTTTAAGCTTAAGAGTAGAAGGGCGGATTAGTAATACTTATATGAAGGATGATAGAACTATTATTAATAGATTGAGGTATATTATAAATGAAGGGATTGAGTTCAACCAAAGTTTATAAGAAAATCTCAAATACAAGATTTACTGCGTATATGAAAGCACAAATGCGAAACGTTAAAAGAAATATAGATATTAGAGAATTTATTTTAGATTTTCGAATCATGAATTTACAAACTAAAATAGATGGTTATGACAATTATTTATATGAAGCACGTAGAAGGAAAGATATTGAAACAAAAGATGCTTTAATCAAATTATTAACTAAAACCCAAATTAAGAAAAATAAACTCTTAAAAAGAAAAATAGAACTCAAACATATACAAAATTCGTTATATATATGACAATAAAATCGCAAATTAAAAAGCCTATAGGAAGAGCAGGATTAAAGATAATGATAATAATTTTAGAAGCAGATATTAAAAACTTTGGAAACCGAAATAAAAGAATAATGGCTTGAATAAAAAAGAAATGATTGCGAAAAAAAGCAAAACGAACAAAGGACAATAATGTTGAAGAAAGTTTTTGATGAAAGAACAAGGAAGATATAGCTAGTCAAGCACATAAATATTTTGATGAATTTACGAAAAATATATCAATCTTATACATATGAGTGAATTAGAGCAAGAAGGTAATCTAGTAAATAACCTAAAGATAATAAATATAAATATATTATTAATTATACAATTATTGAAGGATAGCAAAACTGAGTCTAGCAATACAAAAGTTCCACTAGAATTAGAAGAATAGGGTTATGAAATTATAGATAAAATGATATTTAAAGAATACTCTCAGTTATTTCCCAAATTACTTTTAAAGAAAAGAATGGAAGTAGAATATAAGAGAGTCATTAAACAACTAGAATATGGTTTAAACTTTTTATACTTCTTAGGCCTATTCTTTCATATTTTATTTCTACGAAAAGATTATTGATGAAGAAATAATAAGATATAATGATGGTCCATTCCAAATATATAAAACAAATGATAATAGACAATTTGCAGAAATTATGAAAGGAAGATTATATTTAATAAAAGATAGAAAAGGAATGATATCAGAAAATGAATTTGTAAGAGAAAGAAGATTAGCTAAAGAAAGGGATTTAGTATAAATAACAAACATAGATAGTATCAATCAAGAAAACAAAACAATAAATGGCATATATAAAAAAATAGATAAATTAGAGAGAAGATATGATGAGAAAATCAGGAAAATAGATGAATCAATAAAAATTATACATCATAATACTAAGCAAATATTAGACAAAGTTTATAGAGTAGAAAATAATTTTATCGATGAAATATAAAAGTTTAAAATAGAGTCTAATAACAAATTTGACAAAATAGAAGAACAACTTATATTGAATGTAAAAGAAATAGTGAAATATCAGAAATTCAAGAATCATATGAAGAGACAATAATGAAAAATACTATAGCAACAATAGATACTGGAGTAGAAAGACTTGAAGTCAATAATATAGAAGAAAACTATGAAGATTTTAAATCAGACCAATCTAGTCAAGAATTAAGTTACTCAAAATACTCAGAATCTGAATTTATGACAGAAAAAGAAAAAGATCTTAATGTACTCACAGAAGATGACGATTATTATTACATGAAGACTAGTAGACACTATAAACCTATATTAAGAAAAAGAAATTATGGTAGTAACAATAGAAATAATGAACATATATGGAAGTATCGAAGCAAAATAGAAGATAACTATATACCAAAAGATATTCAAGTAGGAGAGACCTTAAATTTAGAGTGTTCAGAAAATGTTGATTTAGATATACAAAATTGGGTAGCTAAAATAAATGCAAAACTAATTGAAGAACAAATCCCAGTTATTGTTGCATCTAATTATATTGAAGGAACTAGCACATGAATAGTTAAAAACTGGTTAACTCACATAGGAACAATAGACATAACGTAAATAAGAAGTACTAAGATAGAAGGACATGAAATGACAGAGTCAACACAAATGTTGAAAAAATATGAAATGGCTATAAGAAGAGAATTTGGAAATTTAAATGCGAATTTAAAACATATAGATGTTAAGAAAGAATATAGTAAATCTCAATTATATAATATGGAAATATGCTCTATGTGCCCGTAAGATCTAAAAAGATACAATTGTGCTTTTCAAATGAATTATTATGAATTAGGAACATAAACAACTAAGCAATTAGCTATATTTCGAAAATTATATTTTGAAAAATTACCCATTCAAATAAATACTATGGTTCAAGAAGCATACTCTAAAGAACCTAACTCAGGTACCTTAGGAGAACAAATATCTTTCTTACAAACTTGGTATAAAAACTATTGTACGAAGTTAATAACCAAAAAACTTTTTAAAAAACAAGCTAAAATAAGTGATTCTTTGTGAAAGATATGAAACACCAAAATTTTATTCTATATATTAAATAAAAAACGTTGAAATAAAAGACAAAATTTTTGGCCTAAGGAGTATAAAAATTTTAATCCATATGGAAAATATAGACACAAGAAGAAATCGATCAGAAATTATTATTTAAGAAGAAAAATTTATCAGTATGTTAATAACCCAAAGAAGTGTAGGTGCTACAATTATGGACAAATACGTCAATTAGCAAGAGAATGTAAAAATAAAGTAAATAAAAATCCTAAAGTAAATAATAATATTAACTTTATTGAATTACATATAGCTGAATATGAAATAGAAAAAAATAATATACCGCCGTAAGAAGAGATATATGTTCTAGAATATGAAATAGAAAGTTATGAAATAATAATTAGCGAAGAAGATAACGTTGAGACTACTAGTGATGGATAAAGAATTACATGAAGTAGATTACGATGAAGAAATTACTCCACAAAGTAAAGACCAAAGAGCTATTTTTGATCTTCAAAAGTATAATCAATTAAAGTATGAAGGATTTACTTTGTCAACAAATAAGATATTTGAGAGAAACTTAATCAAGAAAATATTAAGAAAAGATAAGAATGAGTATTTAGTGATAGCCGATAGAGAACACGTTATTGATATAACTCAAGAGCAAGGTAATGCTAAAGTTCCACTAATAACAAAAGAAGTTCTAAACGAAGATCATTAGGAAATAAACCAATTACTTTTAGATATGTAGAATTGGTAGCAACAGAGATAATAATAAAAGCATATTTTAAAGAAGGAATAGATACTCCGTTGGAATTAGAATTAGCAGATGATAGAATTAAAGAACCTATAGAGAAAGCTATTAAAGCCGAACTTAAAGGAAATTTAATATACCAAAAGGTAAGGTTCATAATTAAACAAATTATTCAATAAGCTTAACTGATAAGAATATAGAAAATGCATTGGTTCTATATTGGAAGCTAGATGGAATAAAGATGCTAAATGGATCTAAAGTAATGACAATACAATGTAAAAATGCTTACATACTAACTTACCAACACCAAGTTTATACTAAAAAAAATTAGGACCAATAACTATAGATACCCAAGTTATAGAACTTTTATTACCAATGGATAAAGGATTAAAATTATACTCTAAACCTAGCTATGGAGAACTAGATATAGTAAAAAGAAGAATGAGTTTTTCTAGAACTAGAGAACAAAAAGATAATGATCAACCTATTCAATTAAAATCACAAAATTATTATAATATAATACAAATTGATGGAGAAAACTTAAAAGCACAAATAGATATAAATATGGAAAATAATTCAATCTATATAGATAAATTCTTAGATAAAATAATGTACAATAATTTAAAACTTAAAGGAATAGTAATTAATTCAACAAAAATTGCAACACAAAATATAAATATCGAATATGAAGTAAGCCTAAGTGACAAAATTATAATAGGAAAAGAATTTTTAAACAAAGTCAAACCCTGGAAAATAGAATAGGAAATTTATTTTAGATTTTCGAATCATGAATTTACAAAATAAAATAGTTATGACAATTATTTATATGAAGCACATAGAAGGAAAGATATTGAAACAAAAGATGCTTTAATAAAATTAATAATCAAAACCCAAGTTTAAAAAATAAACTCTTAGAAAGAAAAATATTACTCAAACATATACCAAATTCGTCATATATATGACAATTAAATCTCAAATTAAAATGGCTATAAGAAGAGCAAAAATAAAAATAATAATAACAATTTAGAAGCGTATATTAAAAATTTAGGAAATCGAAATAAAAGAAGAATGGCAAGAATAAATAAAGAAATGATAGCGTAAAAGATCAAAACTAACAAAGGATAATAATGTTGAAGAAGAACTAAAAAACTTAGACAACCAAATAGAAATGTTAAATATACAAATAAAAGAACATGAAGATATAGCTAGTAAAGCACACAAAGATTATGATGAATATAAGAAAAATAAATCAATCTTATACATATGAGTGAATTAGAGCAAGAAGGTAATCTAGTAAATAACCTAAACATAATAAATACAAACATATTATTAATTATACAATTATTAAAGGATAGCAACACTGAGTCTAGTAATATAAAAGTTCCACTAGAATTAGAAGAACAGGGTTATGTGATTATCGATAAAAATATTGTTATTTCCCGAATTACTTTTAAAGAAAAGAATAGAAGTAGAATATAAGAGAGTCATTAAACAACTAGATTATTGATGAAGAAATAATAAGATATAATGATGGTCCATTTCAAATGTATAAAACAAATCATAATAGACAATTTGCAGAAATTATGAAAGGAAGATTATATTTAATAAAAGATAGAAAAGGAATGATATTAGAAAATGCATTTCAAAGAGAAAGAAGATTAGCTAGAGAAAGGGATTTAGTAGAAATAACAAACATAGAAAGTAACAATCAAGAAAACAAAACAATAAATGACATATATAAAAAATTAGATAAATTAGAGAGAAGATGTGATGAAGAATCGGGAAAATAGAAGCATCAATAAAAATTATACATCATAATACTAAACAAATATTAGACAAAGTTTATAGAGTAGTATAATAACAAATTTGAAAAAATAGAAGAACAACTTATATTGAATGTAAAAGAAAAGAGTGAAATATTAGAAATTCAAGAATCAGATGACGAAACTTGCTTTATCTATTTCGAATCCTAAAACTTCTATTTGTGTTTTAAATATTTCCATTTTCTTTTTACTTAAGACTATTTCACTATTCCTTATTATTTCTATAAATGGTTCTAATAATTTATCATATTCTTCTTGTGTTTTGGAGTATATTAGTATGTCATCAATATATACTATACAATTTGGTAATTGATTTAGATATTTATCCATGAATGCTTGGAATCTTCCAGGGGCATTTTTATATCCTAATGGTAATACGTTCCATTCATAGAATCCATTACGTACTTTGAATGCTGTTAATTGTTCAGATTCTTCAGTTAATTTTAATTGGTGAAAACCACTTTTACAATCAAATTTTGAGAAGTCATTATAACCTTTTATTTCTCTCATTTTTAGTATTTTATTAGGTATTGGATAATTGTATGTAATTGTTTTCTCATTTACAATTCTATAATCAATAACCATTCTTGTTTTTCCTCTTTTTTGTTCAGAATGGTTGTTAACTATAAATGCACTACTGCTGTGTTTAGAATTATTTGGCCTAATTAATTTTCCTGCTAATTATTCTGTTATATGCATTTTAAATTCTTCTTCATCTCTTTGTATATTATTAAAGATTTTTGAGATATTATACTATTTTAATCTTTTAATGTAATTTGTGCTTCGGTTTTGTGTTTGTGCCAATTTGCTAATGGATTTTCAATACATAGTTCTTCTAATTTTATTTTTAAAGGGGTAATTTTATTTAAATATAATATTCCAATATCTATTATAGCAAAATTGATGTTTTCTTTCTTTGTTTTCATTCTTTGAACTAATTGTTCTTCTTCTCCCTTTTTGCATTTTTTCCATTCTTGAGGTATTCTTTGCCTATTTTTTACTATTTCAGCTTTCAACTTGTGTTTATATGGGGTAAATAATGTAAGAAAATCTTTATCTATGCTAATTGGTTTATATTGGTTAAGGAAATTATTTCCTAATATCATATTTTTTCCTGTTAATTCAAAGCAATATACTCGAATGGTGTATCGAATTTATTCCATTCTAGTAAATAATTTTCTTTCATAATTGTGGTTGCTGCTCCTGTATCTACCATCAGTGTGTAGTATCTACTTTTATATCCTTTAAAAATTATTTTTATAAGAATATGAGTTAAATTACTCATTGATTATTCTTGTTTTAAATTGAATTTGGTTATAAGTGTACTCAAAATAGTCTGATTCTATTTTCCAGGGTTTGACTTTGTTTAAAAATTCTTTTCCTAATATAATTTTGTCACATAGACTTACTTAATATTCTACATTTATATTTTGTGTTGCAATTTTTGTTGTAATAATTACTTTTCCTTTAAGTTTTAATTTATTGTACATCATTTTGTCTAATAATTTATCCATATAGATTGAATTATTTTCCACACTTATATCTATTTGTGCTTTTAAGTTTTCTCCTTCAATTTGTATTATAATATAATAATCTTGTGACTTTAATTGAATAGGTTGATCATTATCTTTTTGTTCTCTAGATCTAGAAAAACTCATTCTTCTTTTTAGTATATCTAGTTCTTCATAGCTAGATTTAGAGTATAATTTTAATCCTTTATCCATTGGTAATAAAAGCTCCATGAATGGGGTATCTATAGTTATTGGTCCTAGTTTATTCTTAGTATAAACTTGGTGTTGATTACTTAGTATGTAAACATTTTTACATTGTACCACTAGTGGAAAAAAACGGAAGGGTTGTGGTCAAAACAGCCCAAAGGGCTGCGTTTTTGGCCAGCAGCCCTTTTCGTAGCAGCCCTTCACTAAAAGTGAAGGACTACGTTTTTAAACCGCAGCCCTTCACAACGAAGGGCTGCGGTTGAGGCCCAAAAACGCAGCCCTTCTTTGTATAAAGGGCTGCGGTTGGGCCTAAAACGCAGCCCTTCTTTGTATAAAGGGCTGCGGTTTTGACCAAAACCGCAGCCCTTTTGACCCAAAAAAATAATTTTTTTTTTTTTTTTGCATTTTTTTACTCCTAAATATATCAAGAAATTTACAAGGGAAAATAAAAAAAAAATAAATCAACAACATAATCGAAACTTACAGTCAAAAAACAAACATTCATACTATTACTAATCACAATTTAAATGGAACTTCATTATCATGATCCTAAATCCAATAAAATACCACAACACCTTAACTTAATAAACTGATTCTTCATCTTATATACATGAATCCAAATTATTGAATTACATTAATCAAACTTAGCTCACAAACCTTATCATACTAACAAAATTGATTTAATTTTACACAACAACAACAACAACCAACAAACAGCAACGACAACCAACAACAACAACAACAACAACAATCACCACACTACCATCAACGACAAAAGCAACAGTAACAACCCAACAACAATGACAATTACACCACGACCATACGCACAACACATCGGGAGGGAAAGTACCTGCAGTACTTCACTGGAAACACCAACACGTACTCCGACAACAAGGCGGCAACACAACAACAACAACAAACAGAGAAGAGGGGAAAAACGAGCGGCAGCGACCAGCAACGACGACAACAACACAACACCAACACCACGGCAGAAACGGCGCGGAAAAGGAAGACGACGAGGCGGCAGCAGCAAGCACGAATAAAGGAGAGAGAAACACAGGACAGGGGAGGGAACCACGACACCAACACACAACAACAACAACGACACCAGCAACGACGAGAGCGGAGGAGAAGGAAGCTACGACGAGCAGGAGGGATGTTGATGTTGTTGCGTCGTGGTGCTGCCGGAAGGAGGGAGAAGGGAGGAGGGTGAGAGAGAAGGAAGGGTGAGATTTGTTGTGTACGTGAGATTTGTGAGAGGAGATTGTGAGATCCCTAAGTTGAGCCCGCTAATTTCTTATGAAAATAAAAAAAAAGCCCATAAAGGGCTGCGGTTAGCCCAAAACGCAGCCCTTTATTACTTATAGGGATCGCGGTTTTGGGCTAATCTGTGCACCCTTCACTAAAAGGGCTGCGGTTTTTGGGCTAACCGTAGCCCTTCACTATTAAGGGCTGCGTTTTTCAAAAAACGCAGCCCTTTTGTTTTTTTCCTCTAGTGTACTGTCATTACTTTAGATCCATTTAGCATCTTTATTCCATCTAGTTTCCAATACAAAACCAATGCCTTTTCTATATTCCTATCAGTTAAGCTTATTGAATAATTTGGTTTAATTATGAAACTTACCTTTTGGTAAATTAGATTTCCTTTAAGTTCAGCTATAATAGCTTTCTCTACAGGTTCTTTAATTCTATCGTCTGCTAATTCTAATTCCAACGGAGTATCTATTCCTTCTTTAAAACATGCTTTTATTATTATCTCTGTTACTGCCAATTCTATAAATCTAAAAGTAATTGGTTTATTACCTAATGATCTGTTAATTTTTGTTACTTCCTCGTTTAGCACTTCCTTTGTTATTAGTGGAACTTTAGTATTACCTTGCATTTGAGTTATATCAATAACGTGTTCTCTATCAGTTATCACTAAATATTCGTTCTTATCATTTCTAAATATTTTCTAGATTAAGTTTCTCTCAAATATCTTATTTGTGGACAAATTAAATCCTTCATACTTTAATTGATTATACTTGTAATGATAAAAAATAGCTCTTTGGTCTTTACTTTGTGGAGTAATTTCTTCATCGTAATATACTTCCTGTAATTCTTTATCTATCACTAGTAGTCTCAACGTTATCTTCTTCGCTAATTATTATTTCATCACTTTCTGTTTCATATTCTAGATTATATATCTCTTCTTCTGGTGGTATATTATTTTTCCCTAGTTCATATTCAGCTATATGTAATTCAATAAAGTTAATATTTTTATTTACTTTATTTTTACATTCTATTGCTATATGACCTATTTGTCCACAATTGTAGCACCTACACTTCTTTGGGTTGTTAATATACTTATAAATTTGTCTTTTTATATAATAATTTTTGTTCGATTTCTTCTTGTGTCTATATTTTCCATATGGTTTAAACCTTTTATACTTCTTATGCCTAAACTTTGGTCTTTTATTTCTATGCGTTTTATTTAATCTATAGCATCCAAATTTTAATGTTTCATATTTTTCACAGCAATCACTTATTTTAGCTTGTTTTGTAAAAGCTTTTTGGTTATTAAGTTCTGTACAATAGGTTTTATACCAAGTTTGTAAGAAAGATATTTGTTCTCCTAAGGTACCTGATTTAGGTTATTTAGAGTATGCTTCTTGAACCATAGTATTTATAGGAATGGGTAATTTTTCAAAGTATAATTTTCGAAATAGCTAATTGCTCAGTTGTTTCTGTTCCTAATTCATAATAATTCATTTGGAAAGCACAATTGTATCTTTTTAGATCTTTTGGGCACATAGAGCATATTTCCATATTATATAATTGATATTTACTATATTCTTTCTTAGCTTCTATATGTTTTAAATCTGCATTTAAATTTTCAAATTCTCTTCTTATAGCAATTTCATATTTTTTCACCATTTGTGTTGACTCTGTCATTTCATGTCCTTCTATCTTAGTACTTCTTATTTATGTTTTGTCTATTGTTCCTATGTGAGTTAACCAGTTTTTAACTATTCCTGTGATAGTTCCTTCAATATAATTAGATGCAATATTAACTGGGATTTTCGCTTCAATTAATTTTCCATTTATTTTAGCTACCTAATTTCGTATATCTAAATCAACATTTTCTGAACAATCTAAATTTAAGGTCTCTCCTACTTGAATATCTTTTGGTATATAGTTATCTTCTATTTTGCTTCGATACTTGCATATATGTTCATTATTTCTATTGTTACTACCATAATTTCATTTTCTTAATATAGGTTTATAGTGTCTACTAGTCTTCATGTAATAATAATCGTCATCTTCCGTGAGTACATTAAGATCTTTTTCTTTTTCAGTCATAAATTTAGATTCTGAATATTTTGAGTAACTAAATTCTTGACTAAATTTGTCTGAATTAAAATCTTCATTGTTTTCTTCTATATTATTGACTTCAAGTCTTTCTACTCCAATATCTATTGTTTCTATAGTAATATTCATTATTGTTTATTCATCTGATTCTTGAATTTATGATATTTCACTTTTTTCTTTTACATTTAATATAAGTTGTTCTTCTATTTTGTCAAATCTGTTGTTATTCTCTATTTTAAACTTTTGTATTTCATTGGCAAAATTATTTTCTACTCAATAAACTTTGTCGAATATTTGTTTAGTATTATGATGTATAATTTTTATTGATTTTTCTATTTTCCTGATTCTTTCATCATATCTTCTCTTTAATTTATCTAATTTTTTATATATGTCATTTATTATTTTGTTTTCTTGATTGTTACTTTCTATGTTTGTTATCTCTACTAAGTCCTTTTCTTTAGCTAATCTTCTTTCTCTTAAAAATTCATTTTCTAATATCATTTATTTTCTATATTTTATTAAATATAATCTTCCTTTCATAATTTATGTAAATTGTCTATTATGATTTGTTTTATATTTTTGAAATGAACCATCATTATATCTTATTATTTCTTCACCAATAATATTTTCGTCTTTATTCATTATTCTAGTTGTTTAATGACTCTCTTATATTCTACATCTATTATTTTCTTTAAAATTAATTCGGGAAATAACTGAGAGTATTCCTTAAATATCTTTTTATCTATAATTTCATAACTCTGTTCTTCTAATTCTAGTGGAACTTTTGTATTGCTAGACTCAGTTTTGCTATCCTTTAATAATATGTTTGTATTTATTATCTTTAGGTTATTTACTAGATTACCTTATTGCTCTAATTCACTCATATGTATAAGATTGATTTATTTTTCTTATTTTTATCATAATCTTTGTGTGCTGTACTAGCTATATCTTCCAGTTTTTTTATTTGTATATTTAACATTTCTATTTGGTTGTGTATGTTTTTTTTATTTTTCTTCAACATTATTGTCCTTTGTTAGTTTTGCTTTTTCTGCTATCATTTCTTTTTTTATTCTAGTCATTCTTCTTTAATCTGCTTCTAATTGTTATCATTATTTTTAATTTTGCTCTTCTTATAGCCTTTTTAATTTGAGATTTAATTGTCATATATATAACAAATTTTGTATATGTTTGAGTTCTATTTTTCTTTTTATGAGTTTATTTTTCTTAATTTGGGTTTTAGTTATTAATTTGATTAAAGCATCTTTTGTTTCAATATATTTCCTTCTATGTGCTTCATATAAATAATTGTAATAACCATCTATTTTAGTTTGTAAATTCATGATTCCAAAATCTAAAATAAATTTTCTAATATCTCGTATTTCTTTTAACGTTTCATATTTGTGTTTTCATATACGCAAAGGAATCTTGTATTTGAGATTTTCTTATAAAACTTTGGTTGAACTCAATCCCTTCCTTTATAATATACCTTAATCTGTTAATAATAGTTCTATCATCCATCATATAGGTATTACTAATCCGCCCTTCAACTCTTAAGCTTAAAAGCAAATTAGTAAGATCACACCTTTTCACCTCACCACATAGGCTTTACGTATTCTGTCCACAACAACCTTCTCATATTCTTATCTTCTATAGTAACTCCACCATCCTTTAGTCGGTTATATCAACTTACTTTGAAGATAAGCTTTGGTCTTTTATTTCTACGTTTTTTATTTAATCTATAGCATCCAAATTTTGGTGTTTCATATCTTCCACAACAATCACTTATAGGCCAAAGGCAAAGCTATTATAAGAAGAAGTTATGGATCCCTTCTCAAAAAAGAGATTTCCTAAACTACCAAATACAGACTTCTCCCAAAACATTTATCAATGACGAAGAATACCCCAGCTTAGTCCCAGATACTACTTCCCTTAAAGACAAATTAACCCTTGGAACAAAACAGACAATGAACCCCTTAGTTAGACAGTATACATCAAATTTCATGACTATTGCCAACAAACTAAACACAGCTCCCCAAGTTACTATCCAAGATAAACATGGAGAAATAGAAAGAGGATATGTTACTAACCCTCTTCGAAAAACAAACGAGTTAATCGCATTACCAGGTTCTAATGCAAAGTTAATAAAAGTAGCTTGTGATTACGGATTACTCAATTCCGTATACACGCTAACCGGAGAAGAGTTATCCTTAATCCCTAGCCTATACAAGGTAACCAGAAGTTACTTACAGATTACAAAATCTAAAATGATTTTTGTACGATGTTACACAGCTACTGGGGAAGTTACTTATCAAGATATAAAACCAGCCATGAGGTTTGTGAAAATAGGATGTACATCTGCGTACATCATTCCTGAAGAAATAAAGGCACAGCCAGAGATAAACTTTAATGAAGTGCAAGATATCCTTAGTGAAAAACAAGCTATAAAAATCAAAGTTATTTGTGAAGCTATATGTCATGCTATTACTTCGCCTATATGGATTAATCATAAAGAGATAAATACATTAATAATAACTCAAAGTAGGGAATATAGCCACGATGTTGAAGAAACTATGAAAGCATGGGTATAGAGTCTCCTACATCCATATGAGCCTCCTCAAACAAGATACATCCCAAACAATTTTATGACAAAAGATACGTTGAAGAAATATTGCAAGTGGATGTAATAAAATAAAAAACACTTATGCCAGATGTGCAAAAACCAGCAGACAGCTGTACCTATGATTGAGGACTTGGAAGATAAGGAAGATTCCTCTAGCAGTACAACCTAGGCCCCACAAGTTGATATAACCGACTGAAGGATGGTGGGGTTACTATAAAAGATAAGGATAAGAGATAAGGTGATAAGCCAAAATCTATTGTAACCTTAGAAAAATAGCCATCTGTATGGCTTAAATTAAAAGTAACTTTTTATGTACATACTATGTAATATTGTTTGCCTATAATAAACAAAGAAAAACCTTGGTGAGGGATCATCAAGGAGTTTACTACAAAAAATCTTCTCTCTTACCTATCTCTACATCAAATATTCTGGTAGTTTTTCTATAGTTTTCTCAACCACGCAAAGTTGGTATCAGAGCTTGGAGAAGTTATTTTCTTATGAACTAAGTATAAATTCAATCCTTTAGTTTATAATAATGCTGACATCCATAATAATAATTCGATAACTTCATATAGGACTTGTACTATCTAAAATATGCTCTCCTCGATTTTGTAAAATCATGCTTTTAAACCAAGAGACAACTGGTAGTAGTAGTCCTTTTATGCCGTTGAATATGAGAAGGCTGTTGTGGACAGAATACGTAAAACCTATGTGGTGAGGTGAAAAGGTGTGATCTTACTTAATTTGCTTTTAAGCTTAAGAGTTGAAGGGCGGATTAGTAATACTTATATGAAGGATGATAGAACTATTATTAACAGATTGAAGTATATTATAAATGAAGGGATTGAGTACAACCAAAGTTTATAAGAAAATCTCAAATTCAAAATTTATTGAGTATATGAAGCGCATAGAAGGAAAGATATTGAAACAAAAGATGCTTTAATCAAATTAATAACTAAAACCCAAATTAAGAAATATAAACTCTTAAAAAGATAAATAGAACTCCAAACATATAAAAAATTCGTTATATAGATGACAAAAAAATCGCAAATTAAAAAGGCTATAAGAAGAGCAGGATTAAAGATAATGATAACAATTTTAGAAGCAGATATTAAAAACTTAGGAAATCGAAATAAAAGAATAATGGCTAGAATAAATAAAGAAATGATAGCAGAAAAAGCAAAACTAACAAAGGACAATAATGTTGAAGAAAAATTAAAAGACTTAGACAACCAGATAGAAATGTTAAATATACAAATAAAAGAACATGAATATATAGCTAGTAAAGCACATAAAGATTATAAATGAATATAAGAAAAATAAATCAATCTTATACATATGATTTAATTAGAGCAAGAAGTTAATCTAGTAAATAACCTAAAGATAATAAATACAAACATATTATTAATTATACAATTATTAAAGGATAGCAAGACTGAGTCTAGCAATACAAAAGTTCCACTAGAATTAGAATAACAGGGTTATGATATTATCGATAAAAAGATATTTAAAGAATACTCTCAGTTATTTCGCGAATTACTTTTAAAGAAAAGAATAGAAGTAGAATATAAAAGAGCCATTAAACAACCAGAATAATGAATAAAGACGAAATGATTATTGATGAAGAAATATTAAGATATAATGATGTTCCATTTCAAATATATAAAACAAATCATAATAGACAATTTGCAAAAATTATGAAAGAAATATTATATTTAATAAAATATAGAAAAGAAATGATATTAGGAAGTGAATTTGAAAGAGAAAGAAGATTAGCTAAAGAAAGGGACTTAGTAGAGATAACAAACATAGAAAGTAACAATCAAGAAAATAAAACAATAAATGACATATATAAAAAATTAGATAAATTAGAGAGAAGATATGATGAAAGAATCAGGAAAATAGAAGAATCAATAAAAATTATACAATTTAAAACTTAAAGGAAAAGTAATTATTACAACAAAAATTGCAACACAAAATATAAATGTAGAATATGAAGTAAGTCTAAGTGATAAAATTATATTAGGAAAAGAATTTTTAAACAAAGTCAAACCCTGGAAAATAGAATCAGACTATTTTGAGTACACTTTTAACCAAATTCAATTTAAAACAAGAATAATCAATAAGTAATTTAACTTATATTCTTATAAAAATAATTTTTGAAGGATATAAATGCAGATACTAAACACCGATGGTAGATACAGGAGCAACAACCACAATTATGAAAAAAAAATTATTTACCAGAATGGATGAAATTAGATACACCATTCTGGATAAATGGTTTTTATAATAATAGTAGCAGAATTACCCTTTATCAAACTAATGTACAAATACAAATTTGGAATAAAATATTAATTATGGATTCCCTTCTCAAAAAAGTCCTATATGAAATAGGGAAAAATAATATACCGCCAGAGGAAGAGATATATGTTCTAGAATATGAAACAGAAAGTGATGAAATAATAATTAGCGATGAAGATAACGTTGAGACTACTAGTGATGGATAAAGAATTACAGGAAGTAGATTACTATGAAGAAATTACTCCACAAAGTAAAGACTAAAGATTTGACTGGATCATACATGTTCATGGTCATTGCAGTGTATGGACTTCACACCATAGGTGACAGAAGATGTTTATGGAGTGAATTAATGCATATTTTGGAGATCAATGATCTTCCTTTCATTATCATTGGTGATTTTAACTCAGTTAATCAAGCTAATGATAGATTGAATGGTGCAGATGTGAGTAAAGCTGAGACTAGAGATTTTTCAGAATTTATAATGGAGACTAATGTTTTTGAAGCTCCTTATACTGGCTTGTTTTACTCATGGACAAACAAGAGTATTGGTGATTTGAGGATTTCTAGCAGAATAGATAAGGCATTTATTAATGATATGATGTTATCCATTTTCCCTGATATTATGGTTCATTATATGCCCGGTGGTATGTCGACCACCACGGCCTTGGTTGTTAAACTAGAACAAGTGGTTTCAGATGGTGGTAGACCTTTTAAGTTACATACTCCCTCCGTCCCAAAATACTCTTGACACTTATCAAGGCACGTAGTTTTAGATGATAAGTTGTTGTTTGGTTATCAATTGTTATTTTATTGAAAAGTAGATGTGATAGGAGTTAGAAGTTAGTAAAAGTAGTATTATTTTATTTTAAGGAGAGAGAATGTGGGCCATGGTTAAAGTTGGTATGTAATAGGAGTGGTATTATTTTATTTGGAGGAGAGAGAGTGTGGGCCAATGTTTAAAAGGTAGAAGGATTAAAATAATAGTGGATCATATCCAAAAATAGAAATGTAAAGAGTATTTTGGGACAGATGAAAAAGGAAAGTGTAAAGAGTATTCTGGGACGGAGGGAGTAATATTCTAGTAGAAGATCCTAGATTTCTAGAGGTTGTTAATGAAGCCTCGGCAATCGGTGGATGCTCATTTTAAGATGAAAAAAAGTGTGGGTGAGACTTATGGCAAGTGAAAGGCGCAATGAAACAAATTGCATTCTACTCACTACTCTCGGGCATATTATAAGGTGGATGAATGTAGACACCTCTTGTCGCCATTCAAGCAGACCAAAGGCTTTCTAGTAATGAAGAAGTTCAACTTCAAGAAAAAGAGCTTAATGATAAACTTTGTTTCTGGTCTAGTGTTGAAAATAATATTTTGAGGCAATAGTCTAGGATTAATTGGCTTTCCCATGGAGATTCATATACTAAGTTCGTTTTTAATCTTTGTGAAGATAAGAAAAGCTAGAAATAGAATTTCTGTCATTCAGGACACTCAAGGGGTCCTAATCAATGATCCTAAGGAGATTCTGAAAGTTATGGTTGATTTTTACAAACAATTGTTAGGTGAATGTGCTCATTCCCTGCCTGCTATTGACTTGGCTACTATCAGGGCTGGTAATATTCTTAGTAGTGGTGCAAGGCAGTCTCTTATTCAACCAGTTACTATAGAAGAAATTGATGAGCTTTGTTTGCTATTGAAGACTCTAAGGCTCCTGGCATTGATGGTTTTAATGCAGTCTTTTTTAAGAAAAGTTGGCCTGTGATTAAACAGGATGTTTATGAGGGTGTGTTTGAATTCTTTCAAAATTATTTTCTTCATAAACTGGTACGAATTGGGAAGGTTCCAAGATTATTAAGGATGGCTTACATGATCATCCTTAACCCTGATTTAGTATCACCTATTCTACCTAACAAGATCCGTTGGATATGGCTCATATCATGGATTAGGATCACTTGTTAGAAGTTTAGCTAAGTACTAATCTTAATTAATTTTTGTAATAATTAGTTAAGTAGAAATAGAACAGAAGTGAAGACGTTCACGTTCAACCGGAGATTCTGACGCAGCAAAATCGTTTTGGTTATTGTCAGAAATCTACAAATCATTTTCCAGTGATTCTTTTTTTTGTTGGATTGCTAACATCTTGAAGTTTCATCCTACAAAATTTGGTGAGATTTCATGAAGAAACGAAGTTGCAGTTGCCTTTCAATTGAGACGTCAATTCTGGATCAGTTTTACGGTTTGTTTAGTTTAAGTTGTAATATGGGACGAACCATGCTTGGGGACGTGAATTACACTTGGGACGTGTAAAGGTTTCGTCCCGAAACTTAGAAAAATATTCATTTAAAAAAAATTTGTTTTCATGCTAAAATTATGAATGCACATGTAAGATGCAATATAACGACTCTATATGCTCTAAAAATGTAAAAGCGCGCGAAACTCTATCGCATTTTACCCCCCTTAAAAAGGGAATTACGCCCCCGTAACTCTACTAACCTCAATGAATAATTCAGGGTACTTTCTACGCATTTCGTCCTCAGCTTCCCAAATCGCTTCCTCGGTTTTGTGATTGGACCAAAGAACTTTCAATATCTTTACATCCTTGTTTCTAGTATTACGGACTTTGCTATCTAGGATCTTAATCGGTCTTTCCTCTTAGGTTAAGGTCTCATCCAATTCGATAGATTCAGGCTGCAACACATGAGAAGAATCTGCAATATACTTCCTCAATTGTGACACATGAAAGACATTATGTACCTTGCTTAACTCATTAGGTAACTCTAAACGATAAGCCACCTTGCCAACCCTGGTCAAAATTTTATAGGGTACAATGTACTTTGGGCTTAGCTTGCCTCTCTTTCCAAACCTCATTACCCCTTTTGTCGGAGAAACTTTGAGTAAGACGCTTTCTCCGACCTCGTACTCCTCATCCATCCTCTTCAAATCGGCATAGCTTTTCTGTCGATCTTGGGCGGCTCTTATCTTTTCCAGAATTAACCTGACTTGCTTCACGGTGTCCTCGATAAATTCTGGCCCAAGTACAATCTTTTCACTTATATCATTCCAACATATCGGGCTTCGACATCTTCGACCATACAAAGCTTCAAACGGTGCCATTCCAATACTTGCATGATGACTGTTGTTGTAGGAGAATTCAATCAAATCCATGTAATCTTCCCATGATTCTTGATACTCCATTACACAAGATCTTAACATGTCTTCCAATGTCTGAATAGTTCTCTCAGTTTGCCCATCAGTAGCTGGGTGAAAAGCGGTACTCATCAGTAGCTTGGTCCCCATTGCTTTTTGCACACTTTGCCAAAAGTTCGATAATTACCTAGAATCCCTATCAGAGATGATGTCCTTTGGTATTCCATGATACTTCACTACGAACTTCACATAGGCCATAGCCAATTGATCCATCGACCAAGTATTTTTCATTGGTATAAAAACCGCGGTCTTAGTCAAACGGTCCACTACCACCCAAATAGTATCATTTCCTTTCTTACTTTTGGGCAAGGCTCCCACAAAATCCATTGAGATAGAGTCCCATTTCCAGCTAGGCACTTCCAAAGGTTGGACCATACCTTGAGGTCTCTTATGTTCAATCTTTACCTTTTGACAAGTAAGACACTTAGCCACAAATTCAGCAACTTCTTTCTTCATGCTTGACCACCAAAAAAGTCTTCTTCAAATCCTTATACAACTTATCTCCCCTCGGATGCATTGAGTAGGGTGAGTTGTGAGCTTCCTCCATCAATTTCTGCTTAAGATCCCCTCGATTCTGAGGCACGCACCATCTTCCTTTGAATCTCAAACTGCCATCATCAAATATTTTGAAGTCTAGTGCTTGACCCTCTTGAATTTTCTCCTTAATTTTCTCCAATTTATCATCCCGACTTGACTTTCCCCGATGTCATCAAGAATAGAAGGTTGGATCGATATGGCACCTAGTAGTTCTCGCTACGCTTCCTAGCTCCATGACTTCCAAGTTCATCTTCTGAAACTCCACACATAACTGATCTGGCAATATTATTGCGTTAATCGAATGGCTAGTCTTCCTACTCAAAGCATCAGCCACAATGTTAGCCTTCCCTTCATGATACTGGATATCCAAGTCATAGTCCTTAATGAGTTCTAACCATCTCCTTTGCCTCATGTTCAACTCCTTTTGAGTAAATATGTACTTCAAGCTCTTATGATCTGTATAAATCTTACAAGTTACTCCATGTAGATAGTGTCTCCAAATCTTCAAGGCGAACACAATGGCAGCTAATTCCAAATCATGAGTTGGATAATTCACCTCATAAGGTTTCAATTGCCTCGAAGCATAAGCAATCACCCTTCAGTTTTGCATCAATACACACCCTAAGCCATATTTTGATGCATCACTATAAACCTCATATTGTTGACCTTCATCTGGCAATGCTAAAACTTGATGCATAATGATTTAGATAACAAGAGCATTCGGTTTTGCAAAGAACGAAGATAGATTGATTGTATCCAACCGGTTCGAATGAACGAACTACCACCACTTCCACAATCCAATTAAACCACCAATCAAGACTAAACTATAACAATAAGCTTCTAGTTTAAGTCTACTTTGAGTTCTAATCACCAATTCAACGATTAGATGATCGAATTACAAAGATTTTAAGAGTTGGTCAAAACTGACCAGAAATTTCACTAGGCACACAGCTTAGTAAATTGAGCATAAAAACTTCAATATTAACTGGAATGATCTGATTCCAAAAGGATTACAAACTAGACATATTAAACTACAACATGTCCAAAAATCAGCCCCAAAGGACGTCATTTGCTGACCTAACCAAAGCAATAAAGTAAGAGTAGCAGAAAGGAAACTGCTTCTGCACCACTCCTAATAATTAGCTAATCTACCCTATAGGTTGCTGGAAAAAAGGAAGATAGCCTTCAGGAAATTAAAATACATATCTTAAACAAAATATCTTGAGAAATTCAAGCCATTTGCAGGAGGAAAAGACCCTGCCCGCAATTGAACAAAAGTTGGTCTGTTGGGACGTGTGAGCTCCGGTTTTAGCATGCTTCACCATGAAGCTCTCCTTTCTCATTTGTTGTTGCTTCCAAGCCCATGTGAAGGTCATGTGGCCTTACTACACACCCATGAGGTCATCTTCAAGCATGAGGTGGGCTTGAATTTTCAGAACTAAGCAACCTTAAAGCTATTACAAAAACCGGATGATTAGGAACAAAAATCAGCTTGTCCTAATCAAGATTAACTTAACTAATTACCCTAATTAAGCTAATTAATCACCAACTAAACTTGATTACCAATACTTAATGATGATTAGAGTATCATTAGTACTAATTAATCTTGTTTAAGGAAGATTAAGAAAAGATTAGCCTAATCAAGGTGCTTAAGAAGTGTTTTTGGAAAAACCGAGCTAGTTAAGCTTATGAACTGAACTTCTTTCACCATATGCTCCTGATTTTCTTGTTGAACTAAAAGACCTTGGTTCATAGTAGATGCTCCTGCATCAAATTCTGTCCTGAGTTAAAAGGTCTTCTTCAAGTTCGTCAAATGCCTCCTTAAGCACTCTAAACTCCAAACAAATTTACACTCCTTTTTCATCAAGTTAGTCATAGGCCTCAAAATCCTAGGAGAAGTCCTTCACAAATCTTGGTAATATCGGCACTAACCCCAAGAAACTCCTTCTATCTGGGATACACTCTTCCTGGAGTGTGGCCATACTAAATCAAGCTTGTACAAATCTTAGCGGGCTTGTTCCAAACACCCTTTTCGAGATCTACATTGGCCCAAAATGCAACTTCCTCCAACCAAAACTCACATTTAGAAAGCTTTTAGCTTTATACTCGATGCTCTCTCAACTTTGGAACAAAACTTGTCTTAAATGCTCCTCATGTGCCTCCCTATCCTTAGAGTGTTTTGTAGCATAAGTTCGATCATAAGCAACAAATCAGCATGAAAGTCCTTATCCCAAACAATGGACCTAGGAACACCATGAAGACGTATAACATCTTTAAAGAACAAATCAAGAACATGAATAGCATCATCGCTTTATTACAAGGAATAAAATGTGCCATTTTCGAAAATCTATCCACGACCACCATGATTGCATCCTTGCCTCTTTGAGTTCTAGAGCAAAGCTACAATGAAATCCATGCTAACATCTTCCCATGGTTGAATTGGACTGGTAGGGGCGTATAGAGACCTTGATGAAAGGTACTCTTAGCCTTTTGACAAATAGAACAACGAGCTAGAACCGAATGAACATCTCCCCGGCAAGTTTCGGCCAATAGAAATGTTCCCCGCAATACATCAACAGTTTTGTTAATGCCAAAGTGTCCTCGCTAGTCCTCCTCCATGAACCTCCTTGATAAGCAAATCCCTTAATGAACACCGAGGGATGCATAGCTTGTTGTTTCGAAGAAAAGAAAACCATCTTGAATCGTATAAGCTCCATGAGATCCATCTTTACATGCTTCTAATAATAGAGAGAAATCGGATCTTCATAATATAATTCTTTAAGATGGCTAAAGCCAAGGAACACGAGCCTCCATTAAAGAAAGCATAGAATGCCTCCTTGATAAAGCATCCGCAATAATGTTAGAAACTCCGTTTTTATATTTCGAAACAAAATTAAAAGACTCAAGGAATTCCACCCATTTTGCATGTCTAGGACTCGAGTTTGTGTTGACCATTGATGTACTTTTTTAGAGCTTGATGATCTGAGTGAAGCACGAACTGAGCTGGTCCGAGATAATGAGTCCAATGAGTCAAAGCACGAACAATAGCATAGAACTCCTTATCATAA